>JAADWV010000077.1:0-81568 GCA_023336295.1 Pythium folliculosum
ACGGGGCGCGTATGGACACCTCGGGCCTTAGAAGTCTGGGCCCAGGCTGTCGTAACTGGGCTGCGACCACGTGGACTCGCGGCGAGGCGGTGCCGGGCGGCGCGGCGGCTTGGCGTCGTCCATGCTCTTCATGTACCGGTACGGCGGCTGGTGCTGCCCGTACAGACTCGGTTGGAGTGCGGGCGGCATGGGCCCACCCGGAAGCTGGTGCGGGTGCATCGCCTGCGCCGCCATCTGATGGTACTGTTGGTGGGCCTGCGGCACGAACGGCGCCGGCAGCGGCGTGAGACCGTACTGCGCGTGCTGCGGCATGGCCGGCTGCTGCGGCATTTGCTGGGGCTGCGGGGGCTGCGACTGGTACTGCTGCTGGGTGTACTGGTGCTGGAGCTGCTGCTGCTGCTGTTGCTGCGACGGCTGGTGCTGGTACTGGTGTTGATGCTGATGCTGATGCTGGTGCTGGTGCGACAACGCACTCTTATCGGGACCCAATCCGGGAACACCGAGTTGCGCCGACCACTCGAGCGTGTTGCTCTCCACTGTGCGCAGGTCGCTCTCGCCGTGCGCGAAGCGGCACTCTTCCTTGGTGAAGTTGCAGCAGCCCTTGAGGTAGTAGTAGCACAGCTCGGTCTTGTAGTTCTGCAGACGCGGCGCTGTCGTGGGCAGCGTCGGCGCCTGGACGCCCCCCGCGCCGGCTGCTCCACCGCCAGCGGCCCCACCGGTGTTCTGACCCAGCAGCGCCAGGCCGTCGCGCAGGTCGTTCTCGCCGTGCGCGAGCGGGCACTCGCGGCGCGACTTGGGACAGCTCCCCTCGAGCCACAGCGGACACATGCGCGACTTGTAGCTCGTGCTGGACGTGTGCTTGGGCGTGGTCGTGCGCACGAGATCGCTCTCGCCGTGTGCGAACGAACACGTGCGCCGCGTCTTGTTGCACTTGCCCTGGAGGTAGTACATGCACATCTCGGTCTTCCAGTTGCTGCCCGCGGCGCCGCCGCCCGCGCCCTGCTGCTGGCTCTGCTGCTGGTGGCTCGGCGCGCCAGACGATCCAGTTCGGTGGAGCGCGCCTGGCGCGTGGCCGCCCTTCTGCCCAGACGAGCCGGCGCCCGGGCCGGCCGTGACCGACACCTCGGCCGCGAGCGCCGGGTTGAACGCCGGGTGACGCTGCAGGATCCGCTCGATCGCACCGGACACCTGGCCACTAGCGTCCTTCAAAGACTGTTCGAGCTCGTCCACCGGGATGTTCTCGAACATCTCGCTCAGCAGCGACAGTGTCAGCGGCGCGATCGTCGCCGTGGTCGACGTGAGCGCTGTTGTGGACGTTGCACGCGACGGCGCGGTCGTCGTGGAGTCCGAGGACGACGGCCGCGAGGTCTCGATCCGCAGGTGGTCCACCTGGTTGTCCGCCGCCGCGTCCAGACGACGTACGGAACGCACGGGCTGGGCGCAACGTGGACACTGTGGCGGACGCTGTTCCGTTGGATCGTCCACCGCGCGGTCGCACGACCGACAGAGCCGGTGGCCACAGTCCGCGAGTTCGACCACGAGTGCACTCGCGCATCCACAACCGGCGCACAGTCGGGCTTCCTTGGCGCCCGTCTCGGTCTCCAGCGCAAACGACGCGAGCTCCCGCGCCAACGCGGCCTGTGTGGCTTCAGACTTGTCCTGCGCGTCGCTGCTCGCGGTCGTCGTGTTGGCCTGGTCGTCGTCATCGATGTCGTCACCACTCACACGGCTCTGGTCGTCCAGCGACCGCGGGCCGCTCGCGACGGACCGCGCCTTGGGCGTGAGCTGCGGTGAGTCCAGCAGCGCCGACGGCAGGAACTGGCCGATGAGGCTGTTGCGCAGCGGCTGCATGCCCAGTAGACGCTCGTCGTCGTCGTCGTCGTCGTCGTGCCTGGCACCTTCGGATGGCGTGCGTTGGGACGCGTCCGTCGCGCCGCTGCCCACGCGTCCCGGCTGCTGGCGGGACGAGTAGAAGCTGCCAAAGGCGCCGTCGGCGCCCGAGGGCTTGTTGGGCGACGACCACGGATCGTCCTCTTCGGCCGAGTGCGCGCCGCTGCCGCGCAGCGACTCGTACGAGCCGCGGCGCTGGTCCGAGCCGGCCTGCGGACGCTGCGAACGTGTGGCACTGGCGTCGGGCGACCGCGCCCCGACGCTCGAGCCGCCCGCGCCGGACTCGTACTGCTGGCGGATCTCGTCCACCTCCTTCTTCGAGTCGATGTGCGCGAGCTTCTCGTTGATGAGCTCGCGCTTGAGCTTGAGCGCGAGGATCGAATAGAGCGCCAGGCGCTCGCGTGCCACGCGCTGCTCGGTCTGGAGGTCGTCCACGAGCAGCTGCAGCTCGGCCGCGCGGCGGCGGACACGCTGGAGCTCGCGCACGACGCTGGCAGCGTCGCCAGTTCCGAGGTCTGTGGCAGCGGACGGTGCCACGGCGTCGGCCACGCCGTACTGGGCTGCGACCTGCCGCAACGACGCTGCCATGGCGTCGCTGAGCTCTGCCACGAGCTGCCGCGCGACGTCGTCACCTGCGCGCGGCGCTTCGACGGTGGTGGAGGGGTAATTAGTCGCGTAGTGGGGCTTGAGATCTTGTGCGGACGAGGGCGAGGCGCCGGCGTGCGACAACGGCCGCGCGGTCACGGCGGCGTGGGCCATGGCGGCCGATGGTGTGGATACGCGCGCGGACGAGAGAATGCCACGGCCGCTGGCACTGCCAGAGTGCGGGAGCGGCGGCGGCTCCATGTTGCTCGTATTTATTTTGGCTGCGGCAGACGGGTCAGCAATCTTCCCTGCAGGCGGCGCGGATGGGGAGGAGGCGTGCCACCAACGTTCGCGCACTCGTTGGTAGGGGGGCAGTCCGGACACTTGCTTGTCCAGGACCTGAGAACTGCCACACACTGGCCTCAACTCTTTCGGGGGTCTGGCTGGCACACAGTCCACGTCGCGTGTGTTGGTTGCGCGGCAAAAGAAGAAAAGAAAAGAAGAAAGCACGAAGCGGCTACGTACGCTTCGGGCGAGTCGCGGCGCGGAGTTGGAGGTCGAGCGGGCACGGGACCGCGGTCCTCTGGGCTCTGGACTCGCGTTGGGACAAACGACTCGTTCGCGGGATCCACGCGTCTGTCGCGGTGGTGGCGTCTCTTCTGCTGCGAGGGATTGTTGGATGGATCCCTGGAACGGCCAACGTGTGTCGCCAACGACGATCGGGGGGCAACGCAGAGGCCCTGTGGTCGTGTCGTGCGGACGGGCAAGTTGCGGACGCGATCGGGGTGAGAACGTCGAGCCCTCCTCGCTAATCAAAAAAGCGCGCGGTAGTGTGGCGAGCCCTTCCACCTACTTTCCTTCCGTTCCTTTCGCGTGCGCACCCTCTTCCGCGACCTGTACGTGGTGGGTGGCGCGCCGACTGGCGGCGAATTATGGCGCGAACTATCAAGTTTGGACGAACCCACAAACTATACGTCTAGTATGCGATGCGCTCTCTTATCTCAGAGTCAGGTTTGGAAGGAGACCGGTTTTGTGGAGGGATCGCCGTCTAGGTTTCGGGGTTCAGCTTTGGTGGAAGCCTGCCCACACCAAAACCCACGGCGAACTGGCCACCAGCTCTGCTCGTGGGAGTGGGTTGACGTTGTTGCTGCTAGGGTAGGTACTCGAACGAACGGTGGAGAGCAGTTCTTTCGTGTTGCCCTTTCAGGGTCGCCTGATGGCCAACCCCATCCACGGTTGGACGCGCCCGAACCCCAAGGGGCGTCAAAGTCGAAGCACTTCGCAATCGTCATTCTCTCCCATGAGCCGCTGGCGCAGGCCTGGCGCGTGAACTGACTACTGACGACGCTCGTGCGTCTGCGCACGCGACTCTGCATGTCCCTTCGGACCAGCTTTGCATATCTGCACATGCAGCACGCGCATCCAGCCGCGCGTGACGCGGAGGGAGGACCGAGGTAAACAAAACCAACCAACGAAAAAAAAACGATTTGTCGCACTCTTGCGTCTAGTATCCGTCTGTGTTCTCTGCCCACCACCCAGCAAGTCGGGGGGATCCATGTATAGTTTGGCTGCCAAGAGCAGTTGCCATCGTCCCCTCGGCGGCGGGAGGCATGTGCCTTCACTCGGAATTTTGCTCTATGCCGAGCGTTCACGCGACTTGACACACGAGATGATTTTCAGCTTCGACTTGGTCGTCCTGTCTGTCAAACTTACTTCAATGCCGCCACGGGCGCCGAGCGGACGCCAGGCTGTGTTTCCATTGGTGCCGGCTTGTCTGATCCTGGATAACAGACACGCTGGGGATGTGCCGAAGCTTCGAAAAAACACACACACAAGAAAATAGGCCAGGGAAAAACGAGCCAACCTATTTCTGGCCAATCAGATGGACCTGAGAGTGGTTAGACAACGGGTGGCGCAGGTCGCCACGAGGACGTCACAGCCGTACTGTTGCTTTCCTCTCAGGTACGAGTCAAGTCGAGTCGGTTAACTCATCAAAACGTAGTTTATTGCAGTAGGTTTTGCTGTAGCGTGGTCCACACGAGGCAATCGCCCCTGGATCTTGAAGCGGCGCCGCATGTGCCCCTCCAAAAGATTGTGCGCGTTTTCCCAACTTCGGAAAGATCAGAGCCCGGAGCGGCCATGCCGACGCTCGCGGCAGACCACGCGCTGGCCGTGGACCTCGAGGAGCGTCGCGTGCACGCCACCGAACACGTCATTTTCCACCCCGTACGCTGTGCATTCAACTCCTTCCTGGTCGCGGTCGTGCTGGGGGGTTTTTCAACCCATTTCGTTTTTTGTTCTGGGTGTTTTTTTTGTTCTCCCAACAGATCCGCCAGAGTGTCTTGTCCGTCACGGGCCACTCACTCCAGGAGATCGACCCGCAGCATGGCGCCACCATGGGCGAGGCCGCGTTCGACCTCGCGCTACTCAGCGACCGGCCCGCGGGCGCCGCGTCCGCGCGGCTACTCGAGCACCTCGTGCCTGTCGGTGCCCACCACGTGGCCGCGGTCTTCCAGTCGCGGTGCGTGCAACCAACACCCCTCGTCCACACATCGTCCACACGCGTCCACACGTCCACACCACTCACGCCTGTGTATATGTATGAATATGAAGCTGCCTGGCGCTCTGGGACCTGCGCGACGCCGTGCTCCAGTCCGTGACCGAGGTCGAGAAGGCGCCCAAGAGCGTCGCGGCGCTCGCGGGCTCGCTGTGCAAGGACAAGTGGCTCTTCTACGCGTCCGAGGGCAGCAACAGCATCAAAGTGGTCTCGGCCACCGCGGACGCGCGCGAGCCGCCCAAGAAGATCGCGCGCAAGGCCGCGGCGCGCGGCTCGCAGCTCGCGGCGCTCGCGTACGACTCGGCACGGCGAGTCCTGGCCGCTGGCGCGAGCGACGGCGCGCTGCAGCTCTGGCACTTTAGCGAGGAGAATTCCCCTGGCAGTGGCAGTGCCAGCGGCAGCGCCAAGGACGAGGCCGCTGTGGCCACGCCGTTGTTCGCGGCGCAGACCACGGCCGCGCCCGTGGTGCGGCTGGCGTTCGCGGCCGCCGGCCTCGCGCGCGCCGCGCCGCTGCTGCTGGTCGCGTACCAGAACCGCGTGGTCGAGGTCTGGGACCTCGCGCCGGCGCGCGCGCGAGAGCCGAGCCGCGTCGCCGTGCTCCACTGGTGCGTTGAAGGTGTCGCCTTAGTATGAACCACCCGCTTACTAACCGTGGCTTTCTGTGTGTGTTGCCACCAGCCTGCCGCCGCACGCCGCGGATTTTGCCAAGAAGAACGGCGAGCTGTCGCTCCACCTGGACCCGCTCGCGCCGCTGCTGGTCGTGCACTGGCACGTGTTCCACGGCGGCGGCTCGTTTGCCGCAGTCACCGAGATCCGGCTTGGCAGTACCGGCGCTGGCAGTGGCAGCGCTCCGCCAGTGCCCGTGACGCTCTCGGACTGGCACGAGCTCGTGCCACCGTCGGGCCACGAGGACGGCAACGCCGTCGCGGTGTTTCCCGGGGCTTCGTCCGCGCTTACGGCCTACGTGTCCACGCACCAGCAGCGCCAGCTCCTGCCGTTGTCCGTGGCCGCGTGCGCGCAGCTCGACCACGAGCGCGAGCAGCTGACCTCGCTGACGCTCTCCACGAGCTTCCAGCTGACTGTGGACCAGTACGCCACGTACCAGGACGTGCCGGCCACGCTGCTGCAAGTCGCGAGGGCGCCACCGGACGAAGCGTCCTCTTCGCCGTCAACTCCGCAACACGTCGCGTTCCAGCTGCAGCGCTACTCGCAGCTCACGGGCGAGACCGAGAAGCTGGACGAGCTGCCCGTGTGGAACAACTACCAGGGCCGGCAGTTGGTGCCGTGGGCGCTCCGCTGGAACGCGCCGCAGTCGGCGCTCTGCGTGCAGCTGCGCGACCCGAGCAAGCGGCCGACAAGCGACCACGACGACGCCGGCATCGCCTACGTTGTGCTCGAGATCAAGGCCAAGGTGCGCTCCATGGCGGCCGATCCGGACGGGGACGGCGAAGGCGGTGGCGGCTCGGCTTCCTGCGGCGTGCGCGTCAATTGCGGCTCGCTCATGGACGCGCTGGACGTGTGCTTTTGCGAGCCGCGGCCGGACGATGGTGCGTCCCAGCAGCCCGGCGCGTACACGCTGCTCGTGCTCACGAGCTCGGGCACGTCGATCGGCTTCCAGCGGACGTGCGACCGCGTGGACCCGGACGCGCGCGTGCTGCTGCGGACGCCCGTGCGCCGCGTCTTCCCGACGCCACTCGCGCTCTCGCGGACGTCGCCGCACGCGTCGAGCGTCGGGAGCCGCTTGTTGTACGTGCTCGCGACCGGCGAGTCGCAGACGCTTGTGCTTAGTGAGGACGGCCTCGCTGTGCCGCGTAACGCGGCGTCCGGCGGCGGTGGCTTCCAGCTGCGAGCCACGGGCGAGCGCGTGGTGGACGCGACCTGGAACGCTCCAAGCGACGGCTGCAAGCCGCTGGTCGCTGTCCGCACCACGCAGCGCGTCCTGGTGCTCGTGGCGTCCACTGCGTCCACGACCGCCATGTCCCTGTCGCTCGTGGCCGAGTACGATCTCGCGGCGGACCTGGGAGGGCCGCAGAGCCTGCTCTGGGTCGCGCAGACGCTGCTCTTCGTGACGCGCGACCAGCACGTGCGCTTCGTGACGCCGCTCGCGCCGGCCGCGGCCACGGCCCCGCGGCTGCTCTGCTCGCTGCCCAGCGACCTCGCCGGACAGCCACAGCAACAGCTCCAGGTGCAGCTGCTGAGCGCGTGCGGCGACCGGCTCTGCTTCGCCGTGGCCGACACGCGCTCGCTCGAGTGCAGGACGTTCCTGCGGCCGCTCGCCGTGTGCGAGCCGCTACTGCTGGGCTTTGGCGGGCTGCAGGCGGCATCACCACGCCCGGACGCGCGGCTCAAGGCCGTGTTCGAGCGCGACTTCCTCGTGTTCCTCGCCACGGGCGGGCTCGAGGCGCGCAACCCCGTGAGCGAGCGCCTGCTGGAGACGCTCTACCACGACTTTGGCTGGCACGACACAGTCGCCAAGGTGCTCGAGGCGCTGCTGCACCCGTCGGCGGCGACGGCCGCTGGAAGTGCCACGGGCGGCGCGAGTGGCGGCGCCAGTGGCAGCGGAGCTTCCTACAGGAAGCTAGCGCACCTGCCACCGGCTCTGGTCTCGTCGCTGCTCTTCCACGGACACAAGTGGCGCGACGGCGTGCGCGTGCAGCTCGCGAGCGACCCGGCGCTCGAGGAGTACGCGCTCGCGGACGATGGCGGCGGCGGCGGCACACCGGCCAAGCTGCCATCGCGCTCAGGCGCCACGGCCGCGCGGTTCCAGTGGCTCGCGACCGTGCTCACCAGCGTGGGGCAGCCCGAGCTCGCGCTCCAGTGCCTCGACCTCGCCGGCGACGACCTGGCCATCGTGGACCTGCTGCGCAAGCACGGGCTGGACGCTGCGGCCGCCGAGGCGCTGCTCGCCGCGCTCCAGAAGGACTGGCGGCTGCTCAATCCCCCGCTGGCCGCGGCCAGCCAAGCGGCCAGCCTTTCGGCCGCGTCCCGCCGCCAGGACCTCTTCTCGCTGCTCTGCTGCGACCACGTAGCGCAGACCGAGCGCCGCAGCCGCCTGCTCGCGTCCGTGCGGCCGCTGGACAAGCTCAACATGAAGGCCGAGCCAGCCAAGAAGACGGCCACGGAGGCCTCCGCGGGTGGCGGCGGCCGCGCGACTATCTTGTACTGGAAGCGGCTCTCGCCCGAGGACGCCAAGGACATGCTGGGCGCGTCCGCGACGCCGCACTTTAGCGCCGACGAGCCCAAGAACCCGGCGAGTTACGCGCTCTTCCAGAGCGGCGCGACGGTCGGTGTCATCGGTGGCCTAGGCGCCGGCGGTGGCAGTGCGGACGGTGGGGCCGCCACGGCGGGCGGCGATGCCCCGGGCACAAGCGCCAGTGAGGCGGCCGCCAAGATGACCATCGGTCCGTTCCTGGAGGACGAGGACGCCGTGGTGGCGTACTGGCGCTTCGAGGAGGGCGCCACGGCCACGGACGTGGACGGCGCGCCACGCACGCTTGAGTCGTTGGACACGACCAAGCGCGAGAACCACTTGCAGATCCTCCAGTTTGGTCGCCTGGGGTTCGCGACGTCCAGTGCGCCTGTGGACAAAGGTGAGGAGGGCAAGCTCCAGGAGGCCTTTGCGCTGCAGTTCCCCGCGGCCGAGAGCGTCCAGGACGTCCAGAGCGACGGCGAGTGGGGCGCCAAGTGCGCCGTGCGGCCGGGCAGTACGCTGGACATCGGGCTCGTGTTCGACGAGGACCCGTACCGCCGCAAGCTCACGTTCGAGGCCTGGGTGCGCAACGTCGCGCTCTTCCGCAAGAAGCAGGAGGCCGAGAGCCAAGACGACGCCGGCGGTGACGACGACGGCTTCTCGTCCGGTTCGAGTCGCCAGAGCGACGCCGTGTGGACCGACGACGCTAGTGCCATGCGCCGCCTCGTGAGCCGCCGCGGCGCGGACGAGACGACGTGGTGGGAGTTTGGGCTCTGCGACGGCGGCGCGCTCTTCCTCACGTTCGCGGGCCACACGCTCAAGGCCGAGGACAAGGTCGCGAACGCCGCGGCGTGGCAGCACGTGGCCTTCTCGATCGACATCACGTCGCCCAAGCACGCCACGCTCAAGCTGTTTCTCCAGGCCAAGTGCGTGGCCGCCAAGGAGATCGCCCATGTGGACGCCAACGCCAAGCTGCTGGCCGCGGCCGCGCGGGCGCTGTCCACAACGGCGGCGGACGCGTCCGCACTGCCGCCGCCGCCGTCCACGCTCCACCTCGGACTCGCGCTCACGGACTACGAGATGACCGAGGTGCGCGTGTGGGCGAACGCGCGCACGGCCGAGCAGCTGAGCGACATGAAGGAGAACTACCTGGGCATCGCTGAGGCCAAGCGCCGCATGAAGATCGCGATCCACCAGCGCAACTGCCAGTGCGAAAAGTGCCTGGGACGCCGCACGGCCAAGCCAGTGGCAGGCAAAGGTGGTGCACCGCTGCTGGGCGCACCGCTGTTCCCGTCCACGCCGCCCCGGGCCGCGGGCAGCGCGCGCGACCGCCGGCGTCCCCAGCCAAAGCCACAGTCGTAAATAAATAAAAGAGACCAAGAGAGATGGAACGTAGTTTGTCAAACCGAAGATCTGCATTAGCGGAGTCGCCGAAGCGAAAAGCCCGCGAGTGCGAGGCGCGCTTACAGCACCTGCTTGATGAAGTGGTTGATCTGCTCGCCACGGTTGCCGGCGTCACCGCCCTCGGCGTAGTGGAGGAGCTTCTGCGTGTAGCCGCCGTTGGGCGACGACAGCTGGAAGGGCCAGAGGAAGTTCGAGGCCTTCTTGAAGTTCGGGCCGACCGTGTAGATCTCGTGGATCAGGTCCTCGATACAGATGATGCCGACGTGGCCGAGCGACTTCTCGATGATCGAGTTGTCCGTGAGCGCGATGCGCTGGCCGCGGACCTTGCCGAATCCACGCTTGTAGATGAGCTCGCGGGTGACCTTGAGCGACGGCTGGCCGTACGTGATGAACGGCTCCACGAGGCGGAGCATGTTGATCGTGGCCTTGTTGAGCTTCACGAACACGCCGTTCTGGATCTGGCGCAGACGGAAGAGCTGCAGGATCTTGCGCACCTTGGGCGACACGCCGATGATACCGCGGATACGGATCACGAACGCGAGCTTGGCCTCGGCCGGCACGTAGAAGTTGCCGGTGGACTTGGCCTGGCGGCGCAGGAGCACGGCCTGCTGCTCGATCTGGCGGTACTCCTTGACGTACTTCTCCGCCGACTTGAAGGCGATCTGGCGCACCTTGGCGCGGTGGGCCTTGTCCTTCTGGGCCTTGGCGGCGCGCTTGGCCTTCACCTCATCGACGGTGCGGCGCTTCTTGAGCACGGACTCAGGCACGAGACTACGAGGAGAGAGAGAATAAGTAGAGAGTTAGGACGGGGTGCGGGGACAAGGATCGGACCGCCCTCTCCCGCGACGCTCTCCACCGAGGCGGAGGCGCGCGCGGCGGCCGATGCACCCGTCATGATTGCATTTGAGTGGAGTGGCTCGCGAGAGCCACACGCACCACGATCCTCCGAGATGTTGCGCCCTCGCAGGCGCACAAAAGGAGATGCGAGAACGACCAGCTCTCACTCCCTCTCAATCCCTCAGAGAGGGAAAGAGAGAGAAGCGAGTGCGGTTGTTCCTTCATGTATTTGAAGAGAAGAGACGCCGGCTCGCGAACGCGGCCATCACGGTGGGGTTCTGAGAGGAATGAAAATCCCCCTCATACTCACACGGCGACGGCGCGCGCGAGCGCTTTGTCTTTACTCTCACGATCCATCCATGCTCCCTCCCGAGCCTCAGAAACCCTCACGAGTAGTGAGGATGGAATTGAGGCCCGAGAGGCCCTTTGTGAGAGGGCGTTTAGACCGGAGCAGGAGAAAGAGTCCATGAAGCGGACGCACGAAGCCACACACACGACGCGGAACGCGGAGACGAAGCGAGAGGAGGGAAGCCCGGACGGCAATCGGAGATCAGCCGACGTACACTTTCGGGGCAGCGGCAGCGGCAGGGGCCATGGTGACGCGATTGAACTTTCGGTTTGAAAAGTGATCTCCATGAGGAAAGACCGGGGACCATCAAAGCGCCAACCAACACAACGGGGGGCGTGCCAGGGCCAACCATGCCTCCCGGTGACTGGTGTGAGGCTGACATCATCAATGATTGGTGGATATATAACCATACGATCAACGATTGGTGCATATTCCCCCTTGTTGGTCGTTGGGACGTGTGGTGTGGACAACATCAATCAAACGTTAGATTGAAAATGTAACCTGTCCGGTCGTGTCGGATCAGAAAGGTTACGCGTTCGATTGAAGCAGCTCCTCTCTTCATCTTTTCCCACATCAAAACCGTCACCGTGGACACGTGCCAATCCAACCACGACAAGCCAATATGGGCGCCGAGGCCGGGTCGTCGCTGCTCATGCACGTGGCGCTGCTGGGCACCGGTTACGTACTGGGTCGTATCCAGCTGCTGCCGCTGACGCTCGAGTTCTACCACGAGCTCTGCGAGCTGCCTGTCGCGCGCAAGGTGGGGAGGACCACACATTGTGGACGCGTGCGGACGCACCCCTTTCACTAACCACAACACGCCATTGGGTCAGGCGCTGCTCGGCGGGAGTCTGTTGGTGCTCATCGCGGTCTACGCGCTGGTGATCTTCCTGCCGCTGCGCAAGATCGCCGACATGGTGCGTTTCGCGCCGAGGGGGGTGGTATGTGTAGAGTGTGTATCGATTCCATTGTTGACATTTCACTTCAGGAGGCGCGCAAGTCCCAAGAGACCGGCAGCGCCGCGGCGTCGCCGACTTCGTTCCGGCGTGAGCTGCGGCGCCGCGGCAGCTACAGCATGAGCTACGTGACGGACATCAAGGCCCACGTGTTTGCGCGCACGGAGACGCTCTAGCTGGCGCTCTCGTCCGCCGTCGGAAGCGCGCGCTTGCTCTTGCCGAAGAGGCTCGAGAGTTTCATCCTCGACTTGCCGCCAGGGGTACCCCCAGCTGCGGACGATCGCGCATCCCCATCGTCCTTGTCGGGCTTTGGCGAGCCGAGTGACGCGATCGGCACGGCGATGGCCTCGCCCACTTTGCCCACAAGCTCGGTGGGGCGCTGCGACGGCTGCTTCTTCCGACGGGACGGGTGGTTCTCTGGTAGCTCGAGCTGGAACACCTTGGACGTGTCGACGGGTGTTGGCGCCATAGAGGAGCTGCTGGCAGCGACTGATATGCGTGGGGTGCGCTGGAGCATTTCCACGGGTAGGGCTCCTGGCGTAGCCGGCGCCGTGATCGCTGGTGACGCCGGCGCAGAGGTGGTCAAAGAAGGCTGGTTTGTTCCACTGATCGCTGTGGACAAGCTCTTCAACGGGGCCAAGGCGTCGAACGCTCCCCAGCGCGTGATGTCCAGCTGGTCACGAAGGAACGTGGCGACGTTGGTGAAGTTGCGGCCGACCTGCGACAACACATCGAGGATCACGTCCCGTCGGATCCGCAGTAGCAAATCCATTAGCGAGCAGGTCTTGTCGGAATACACGAGCGAATGTATCTTGACTTCAAAGCCGCGCATGTCTTCGAGCGCCTGCTGCGGCGCCCCGCCGGAGCCGCTCTTCTTGTTCTTGAACGAGACCATAACCTCCACTGTACCCAGGCGGATGCGCTTGAATAGGATGTTGTTGTTGGCGCGGTCGCGCATTTCGTTGATTTCTTTCTCCATTGCGCTCGATGATGTACCATCGTCCTCGCCTGCGCCAGACTTGCTTGCTTCAGCTCGTGCGACGCGAGAAATCCATTGTGTGGCTTCTTCCTGCAGCGCCTGCATTGCCTTCACCCTTGGGTCCACGGGCTGGTCCGAGTCGGTGTCGCCACGATGGCGACCCAGTCCATGCGTCAATGGATGGGTTGCCTTCCCGGCAACTTTGACGGCCTTCCTTAACAGCCCCTCGCTACTGGAAGACCCAGTTTGCTGCGGGGCCGCAAGAAACTGCGACCGCACTTCGGCTTTCTTCTCTTCTTGGCGCTGTGTTGGACCCGAAATGGACGTGAAGAAGGCCACCAGCTGCAAGATGAGGTCGTAGGTAAGGCACACTTGCATCGGGTGCACGTTGATCTCGAAGTGCCGCACGACCTTAATGCCACCCACAGGCGGGGCGACCTCGGCATCAATGCGCACAAACGTCTCGTCGCCACTCCAAGACTTGGAGTTGCTGAGCGGAATCAAAAGCTCTGGATATGGTGTGTTCGGGCAGAGATTTCTGCAGCACACGTCTTGTATCGTGAGCGCGAACGTACCCGATTGGTCTTCGTACATTTTCAGCTTGACGTTCAGATTTGTCATTGCGGCACTGACGATGTGACTATTTGCCGCACTCAATGTGAGTGAGGCGTCCTGCAGTGTGAACGCGAGCTGCACATTCGGGTTCGGCTGGCGCTTGAGTAGCTCAGCGGCGACGAGAGAGCGAAGCACTTCGCCAATTGACTCGTGCTGTTGTTGCAACCGCTGAAGCTCTTCCGAGGCCGACTCAACATGCGTGGTTGCGGACCCAGTAAGGCTGAGGCTAGTCCCCATGGACGAAGCGAGTGACACCGATGACAACCGACGCGCAGGAAGGAACGGCGACAACAGAGAGTCGAATTCGAGCGAACTGTGGTTGCGTACACCTTCAACGGCCTGCATGGCAAGACTGGCGCGTTCAGTGATCTGGTAGTTCCAGCGGCACGCGTGGCGCCACTGCAACTCCGCAATCTTCCACTTGAGCTCCTGCTTGGCGGCCAAGAGCTGCTGCAGTGAAGACTGGACATTCAGTTGATTTTGACAACCTCGGAATCCTTGTAGCATCTTCGAGTAGTCAGGGGTTTGATACTCAGCGAGTTTAGCCGAGATGACACTTGTGAGTGCCATCCCCAGATTCTCCAGGATGTTCTTCGAATCAATGTTAACGCCGATTTGCACCGTCGGGATGCAAAGATCGACACGGTTTGTGACTGTGATGGTTTGATCAATCCATATCATAACAGTTGCCGGGATGGGGGCGACAACTTGCTTCAGGAGACCGAATGTACTGGGGCAGTAGGTGAACCCATCCTCGAGCGTGCGCAGCCAAATGACACGAGATCGAACGTCAATGTCTAGGGGTGCAGTGAACAATTGGACGCCATCGACTTTGATATCGACGAGCTCGTGGTGAACGTCTTGAGATCGCGAATGGCGTACTGTCCCACGGCTAAGCGCCAACAATACTGACCCCTTGTTTTGGTGATCTTGGAAGTTGATCTGGCAGTCCATAAAGCGGACAATCAGAAACGGTTCCACGGCACTTGCGTTCGAACCTGGAGACTGTGGCGACTCGGTAGTCTCAGCCGGTATATCCACAGTGAAAGATGGTGTGCGGTTGTTTGGTAGCGGATTCGATGCATGAAAGATGGGGCCGAACTTTGGGTCGTCGGCTAGGGATGTTGCTTTCTTTGGGCTATCCATTGTTGTGGCTGGACACATTCCCAAACGAGTCAGATAAACTGGGTGAACTAATCAAGACAGGGATCGCGAACTACTTACCATGAGGCGCGCTGGGTTCTTGCGCCGTCGGTGGGGTTAATATCGCGTCGGGCACACGAGACAGTTCCGGCAAGCTCGCACGGACCACGCGAACCCAGTTCTCGACGATATCCACCAACGTCTCGACAGTATCTAACGTGACAAGCACTCGTATCTCACTCGCTGACAGACCAAGCAGGAACCCCTTACGGCGGAAGTCTTCGACAAATGTCGCCTGGATTCGGTTTCGGCTGCTTGTACGGTCCTCTGTATCAGATTTGCTCCTGTTTCTTGACTCCCCATCGGCCGCATCCCCGTTGTCATCCCGAAAATGGTACGGGTTGTGCTGTGCAATTGCGAAATGATCCAGGATTGTCATCTTCGATTTCGTGCGTGATAGTTCGGCTGCTGCTTCGACACTTTGACTCGACTTCGACGAACTGATTGGCACAGATCTAAATGACGATAGCCGACGAGTGCGCTCCTCGTCTGTAGAGCTTGCCATTGTGCTGTTGTCAAGTATCTCAGAGTGAAGGGCTGAGAAATCAAACGGATTTTGGCTTTTTGAGAAGCTGCTATTCGCACCAGCAACGTTCAGGCAAATATCTCGGATTGAGAACAGAGCTTCTCCGCGACTGCCCGTCGACAACGTGCAGATGCGAACCTGGACATCGCTAACAGCGAGAGATACCTTATCGATGACGAATGGCACTCCATTCAAGTCTACCGAAACGTGCCTCAAAGGTTCTTGGAGAGATTTCGTCGTCGATTCGCCATCAATTCGTGTCGAAACAACATACATGGATAATGCGACCTTGTCGTTGATGCACGCGCGTATGCCGACTTGGCTCTTCTCACTATGGTAAAGAGCCACGTCCAAGCCGATAATACTAAAGTCGTCGATCGCAATGCCTTGGAATACCCTCAAAAACCTTTCAGTTCCTGGTGCTTGTGGGGCTTGTAACGCGGGTGATTTCATGGATCCCTTGAGCCGGTCCCTTCGACTCGGAGAGTTGACTCGAGAAAGCGATTGATAGCTTTGACCAAAAAGAATGAGCCACTCAACGTGCTTTGTGTACAGCACAATTGCACTTCGAGAGGCAATATCACGCCGTGTCATGAGCTCTGTTGCATTCTTGGGTGCGATTTTGCCCGACATCGACACGGAGAATCCAGTCCCGCTGTAAACGTCAAGGCAAGCCTCGAGGTCGACGCTCTTCTCTGTCCAAACAGTGCCTCCCAGAAGGTCCACGACGACGACAGATGTCCCGCTCGACCTCCGGTCGTTCTTGCAAAACTCGACCGGTAAAAGGTAGTGCATCAACCTGTTTCCCCGTGCTGACCATGTAGCCTCAACGTGCATTGTCACACTTGTGATCTCTGCGATATTAACCAGCGCGTCGGGCTCGATCTTGACTGTGAGCCGATCAAACGTCACATCAGCTGCTGCATTTTCTCCACGACAGCATTGGATGTCAAGTGCTTGTAGTCCAACTTCAAGGTAATCACCAAGTTCGAACGTATTCGACGAGGCAAAGAGTCGTACAGCCGTGTCCTGCACTCGGAGATGCAGCTTACCGTGAAGTAGCCGGCGAGCTATGTCCCATGGGGTCGTGTCGAGGGCCTGATCGACGTCAAGCACAAGCGAAGGCAACACCCGTTCGGCAATAGCTGCTAGCTCCAGCATACCGTAGATGTACGCAGGTCCGAAGAATACCACTGGACGCTGAATCGAGACGCCAAGGTCCAAAAAACAGCGGACTGCGGCAGTCAAAGCAAACGTCGGAGCGGCTCCATCGGGGGATCTCAAGGCTCCGACAATAACGTCTCCACCAACTTTGACCTGTTCAATCACTGCAACTGGCGTGGGAAAATTCCTCATGCTGATGGATGTGTCGATCACTGCAACGTCAAGTCGCTGATGAATCAAGAAAGCATACGTTGGTCCGAATTCGCACGGGTTCAGCCCCACAGAGTGCAGAACTTGATCGGTCGAAGGTGTAGCTTCGTCCAGCTTCCGAATCAGCTCGGTAACCGTTAGCTCGCTTGGTTCAGAGTAGACATTTACCTCAACGCAACCTATTCGCACGCTCAAGATGGTCCCGGTGTGAAGAGGATCGCACCGAGACCCGCTTCGGAGACTATCTTGCAGTCTCCTCACTTTATGTACGTAGATCTTGCTGCTCTTCTCGTGAAGCAGCGACTTCATTTCGTTTGCAGCCTCATCAGACATAAGCATCTCGGCGCTCGTTAGTTTCAACGAGTTGACTTGCTCGTCCAAGAGTTGGCAACGAAGTTCTTGTTCAGCAAGTTCTTCCATCCATAGTGGATACACACGCTCCAGCCATGCTTCCAGTGGTTTGTCAGCGCACTCAACTTGGATATTGGTCACTTGAAGCCACACTCTAGGTTGACCGGGAGTGTTCGGGATTTTTAGGAAGATGTTGTAGAAGATGTCATTTTGCGGGCGCCACGGCGACTGGAATGACCGCATGTGAGATTCCACGAACGGTGAGACTTGTGCTTGGATTAATCTCGCGAGTTCGGCCAGGTCTATTTGGAGGGACAGACCGACACGCAGCCCATCAATATCAATAATCATACCGTCTTCTCTTGAGTGGTCCGGTGGGAGTTTGCCGCATGCGACTTTGCGGAGACGTAGCGTTTCCTCAAAGAAACCAAATACGTAATCGCGACGCCTGTTGATCGTGTGGCGTACTGCGACACGGTCGACTTCAAGAAGCTTGAGCGACGAATCGAGAGTGATGTAGACGTTTTCAAACATCCATCGTTCTGGAAGATCGTCACTTGCGAATGCTCCAACGTGAAGCTGTACGTTGAAGTTCGATTTTCCATCCCCGAAATCGGCTGTTAGGTCGATGTTTGTGGCATGTAGGCGATTCAACGCGTCCCCTCCCGCGCTGATGAGCTTGGATAGCAAGCGTTCGGCATCTTCACATTCGCTCATGTTGCTCGTCGTGCCGTTTCGTCCACCCGGACGATTATACCTGCTAGTTGGAGAGGTGCAATGCACTCCGTACGCTGAGCGCATACGATACAGCATTTCCCACGACGAAAACGTGATTCGTCGGATGAGTTCCACAATGCGCTCTTGCGTCTTCATGTCCCACGCGCAAGTGACACCTTCCACGAACAAGTCAAGCACCTTCAGGGGACATTGCGTAATCGTGTTCTCTTCCAGCGCGAAAATTTTCACACAGAAGAACGGTGATCCTTCGACCCGAACGAGAGGCTCACGCCGGCGAGGGCCGTTGTGTCTCTCTCTGGATAGGTCAACGTTGGCCGACAGGATCGATGGTCGGCGTCTCATGACATAGTGCTGCTGCTGGATTCGAGGCTCAAACGACGGGCGGGGCAGATCTTCGGCACCTTCCACGTTGCAGATCTTGGTGTCAAGAATTGAGAGTCGAAATCTCCCGGAGGTTTCTTCAACACTCATGTTGAGTGTGTCCACCGTAACATAGTCTGTGTGGCTACGGCCACCGTGGGCGTGGCAAAATTGTACGAGTGAGCGTTTGACCTTGCAGCGAAACTTGACCGTTTCTGCTGGTGAAATAGCGTCTTCAACAACCACGCTCATTGGACTCATGCTTGGGACTCTTTGCGGGGCGAGTGGATCCCAGTGTTGATCGTTCGTCCAATCATACTTTTCGCGGAGAAGAGGCGCAAGCACAACAATGCCGAGTTCAAGTATTCCTCCAATCGCGTGCATCGCCTCGGGAGTCCATCGAACGTCGAGCCATTCAGCTTCCATTTCGACTTCTGCAGGTGCCCTGTCCGATCCGAGTGTGCAAACAGGCTCGATGAATACCCGGACGAAATCAATCGATATGAATGAGGTTCGCACGAAACGGCCGGCTTGGACATAAAACAGCTTGAGTCGCGAGGCTTGCAAATCGATCTTTGCACGTACACCCAATGGCTCATCGTTCAAGAATGGATGAGCAAAGAGTACAACTTCTTCGATAAAAAGACCGATATCTGGAACACCACTTGTGAGCACATCGCATGGATACTTTCGAGCTTGACACACAACTTCGATCCTCAAAGCCTTGGCCTGAACCTGCAGTTCAGTCTCAACAAAGTTGGTCCATATGTCATTTACCTCGTCTTCAGTTGCACTCTCTTCAGCAGTACTGGCATAATCATTGGGAGATGATGCGTTTGAGCAAATCAAGGAGACCCACGGTGCCAAGTCGTCCGCTAAACGAACTGACAATCCGCGCGCTTCAGCCGTGCATCGCGTGCTCCATGATAGAAACACTACCCCATTATGAATATGCTCGTTGCCGCAGCTGTGCGCCTCCTCTGCAACTTCCATCAGCCTGGTGTCCACTTCTAGTTTCATGACGTCCATACCAATAGAGGTCGATTGTGTTAAAAGCGTAGACGACGTTGGTTCACTGGAAACCATCAGACGGAGCATATCGACAACAAACTTGCGCTCATTAGCAATTTCTTCTGCCTGGAAGATTTCTTCTGGCCGCCGGCCGAATCGTGGACTGTGCGAAGGATCCGATAAAGAGCAACTGATGGCATCGATGCGGCAACCAATTCGATCCACACCATTCGTGACAGATAGAGTAATATTGCAGATCATGACTTGGACATCCGGGATCAGCTCGAAAAGTCCAAGCAATAACGAACCTCGCGACGAAAGCACAGCTCCTGCAAACGCGCATGTGTCACGTACACCGGCCGAGTTTATTGAAGGTTGGCGTTGCAAGGGATCGCAGCGTGTGTTTTGCTTTTTACCCGCCATCAGTGTCACCATATCGATTGAGCACCCGATTCCTTCGCAGTTGACAGATATTGAGGATGGCAAAGGGACTCGATGATCTTCGGCTGTGCGAGAAGCCGGAATGGAAACCTTGACTTGCAAACCGCGGACTGTCGCCTCGACGCCACTATCGATCACAGTGAGAACAGCGGCTTCGTGTGGGCAAACGGTCACCGTGAAGTCAATCAATCCATCGTTCATGTTGTACTGGGCATGAATGGCGACATGACCCCTCTGGAACACAGTAAATCCTGGTTAGAGATGTATCAACTTCGGCGGTGGAAGTCGGGTGGCTGAGAGGGCGTACCTGGAGGCGTATCGCGCTCTTTGTTCCACCACCGTCGTCTCGGACGACATCGACTGAGATGTCACTACTTGAGACGCACACGAGCGGAAGCAGAAACCAGACATACGGGAGTCGGTGCATCCACTTGCGAACTTGCTTCCAGTTTGGATGATCTAGGCGCTTGAGGCTCGTGCTCGAGTCGAGGTCGCCCCAATTCGGACCGCCCTGTCGCCCAGCGGATGGCGCGAGGCCATTCTTACTCTGATCGTCTCGAAGAACCACTACGACGTGCACCGTCGCGACTTCCACAGATACGAGCGGGAGCTGGGTCGGCGATCGCACGAATTTCCACACGTTTCTCCACACACGAATGTGGACGGCGCGGACGCTGACCTGCAGCGTCGTCGACGCGTCGACGCGGATGTTCGACAGGAGCCCCGCTGCTCTCACGCAGCAGTTGCAGCCGTTAGTTCGCAGCCACCGCACCGACATAGCACAGACCCCGCGCACCTTTGTGAAAGGTGAAAAGCACACCGCGGATGAGCAAACTCACGGCCTGCAGATCGGTCCAACAGACACAGACAGACATACCATTAGATGCAGGAACAAACAAACCCCGAACGACTGCTCTTATTCGCCATCACCTTGGAGCCGAACACCAGTAACAGCAGCACGCCACTCAGAGCGAGCCACATTGCCATCCCGCCGCGCGCTTGGTTTCCCCTTCCACGTTCTCTGTGCGAAGAAAGAGTGGCGGTTCGGACGTTGAAGCAACGTTGTTGCCATTGTACCAGATATCTGGTACCATAGTACCTTAAGTTACTATCCAGTACCCCTGGGGGATTCTAAAGCCTGCATTGTGTGGGGAAAAGTGAGGCGACGGGATCGCGCAAGGAAACCAGGCGGAACATGCGCCCGATCCTGAAGGGCAGCACGCGGAAGCGCTCGCCCACCAAGTCTCCGAACGGATCCACCGTTCCGTCGCCGCTGAAGAAGAAGGCATCGGTGGGCTTTGAGTCGCCGCCTTCGGGTCGTCGCGTGACGTTCTCGCCGTTCGCCAAGCCGCGGCGTCGAGCTCAGCCAAAGCGACTCCAAAGCGGTGCGTTCCACCACGACCTCACGCGAGTTGAGATAACGGTTAGCTCTATGGACTGACGGTGACGTACATTATTGAGTGGCTATGTAGACCGAGAAGAGAATGGCGTGGTGACCTCGGGCTTTGCGTTTAGCGCAGCCGATGAACGCGAAGTGAAGTACGTTGCGTCCTCTCGTCACAAAGCTCAATAACATTGTGGAGGCTCACACGTTCTGTTCGGTCGCTAATCTGGTTCCTCTCCTGGTTTGATGTTTTGTATCGTGTAGACGTGCTGCTCGGCGGAAGCGAGACATGAGCATCATGCAAACGCTGCACGCTGCGGCGTGTAAGCCGCGGCTCAGTTGGCTCTCGCTCGTGGACGATCACTTGGCGTTCCTCAAGCCCGTGCAAGTCAAGCTCACGCACTGGCTTCGCGTGATCAAGGAGCCGTTCTTGGCGGAAGCCCGTCGCCGTCAGAATCGCCGCGTCTTGCGCTCTCGCACACGCCACGCACCGCCCGTTTTCTTCGACCAAACTGATCGCCAGTACCAGCAAAGCGTGCGTGTGCCGCTCCTTCCCCCCACTCGCGTCATTGCAGCCGATCAGGCGATAAAGAGTGCTGCCGTCACTAGCACCTCCCACTCGGCCCGTGCACCGCTGCCATCATCGCCGTCGACGGAGCCGCACGCCCTTGCCCAGCCGGACTTGACCCCGATCCACCACGGCTCTCTGTCGACTCTTCTCCGCAAAGAAGGAATCGCAGCCGCCGAGGACGAAAGCAGGGAGAAAGCCGCGGTGCGCAATGATCTTCGTGGTGTCACCCATCGATCCTTGGGGCTCAAGGTCGTGCCTCACCACCACGAGCTCCGCGTGGTCTGAGTTCTTCTTCTACATTTATAGCTTTTAACGACCGCAACCGTTATGAACCTAATCAACAATTTATTGAGGGAGTCCACCAATGCAATGTTAGACGCAGCCATTACCTACTCGGAAGAGATCCATTATGGGAGGCTTCGAGGAACTGGGCGCCTTCAAGAAGTGCGCCACACCTTTTCCAGATTGTGTGTTGGGTCTGCGATCGACCAAAGATAGCTTCACGCGTGAGAGCGCGGGGCGACCTGAACCACAACGGACACTGGCGCGCGGATACTAGTCAGACACAGGCTTACTCTTTCTCGCGAGGTGCGGGGTGTGTTCTCCAGAAGCAATAGCGATCGTGGCCCCCGGAGCATGGGCACGATGATCTCGACGCTCGTGTTTCAGCCGCCTCCTCCAAGCTACGGACCAACCCGGCGATACTTCTTCCTGGGCACGGCCATGCACAGCCGCATCCCGGCGTTCTACATCGCTCATGAGTATGCATTGGTCTTCGGTCGTCTTGTGAAATGACTGGAGTGGCGACAGCTCATGCGTGTCGTGGTGTTTTTCTCACAGCAACGCCGACTTTACAATCCTATTCTCCCACGGCAATGCTGAAGGTGTGAGTCCCAGCCCCTTCGCAGGAGCACATGCTGCTGCTTGTTAACGTGCGTGTTGGATGCGCCCAGACCTCGGCATGATCTACGATTGGTTCCGTGAAGTCTCCCGTCGGTTGCAGGTCAACGTGATGGCCTACGATTACTCAGGCTACGGACTCAGCGAAGGCGAACCGAGTGAAGAGGCGGTCTACTCCGATGTGGAGGCCGCCTTCGCCTACCTCGTGAACGTGAAGAAGACCCCACCGAATAAGATCATCGTGTATGTGGTCGCGAATCTCGGTCATATGCACGATATTTGCTGACTGACTTGTCGTGATGTAGTTATGGGCGTTCGCTCGGATCGGGACCGTCAACATACGTCGCGGTAAAGCAATCGAGGCTCAATGACCCTGTCGCCGGAGTTATTCTGCAGAGCCCTTTGATGTCGATTTTCCGCGTCGCGTTCAATTTCCGGTTCACAATCCCAGGCGATCTTTTCTGCAATATTGACATCATGGACGAAGTCGAGTCCCCCGTGACGATTATCCACGGCACACGGGACGAAGTGGTTCCATTTTGGCACGGTGAAGGACTCTTCGAGAAGTGCCGACAAGAGTGGCGGTGCAAACCACTCTGGGTTACGGACGCTGGCCACAACAACATCGAGTCATTTCTCAGGTGCGTGGCACGATGTTCATGCTGTCGAGAACGGTAGTTTTGGTGCTGACGGTGGCCTGTTGGTGTAGTGCACAAGGGGATGAATTTTTTACACACCTGATAGACTTCGTGAACGTCTGTCGGGACACGAATGCAGTTCGCGCAACTATGGCGCAGGGTAAGAGCCAACAACACTCACCAGACCAGGCGTAGCAGTCTCCTTTGTAGTGGAACGATGTGAAGATAGAGAATTGATATTGTGCGTTTAGTTCAAAATTCCCGAGGGTGTTCGAAACAAACGCGGTTGTAAACCCCATACAAGCGTCAAAGGTCATAGGGGTAGGTAACGGCCATCCAATCGCACGTTTGATCTATGCTCTCAACCAATAGAAAATGAATGCGTTTCCAGTTTGATTCTCAGTTTCATTAACCTCGCAGGATCTGAAATTTTAGGCAAAAAGCACAATTCCGTTGTGGTGGTGGTTCTATTGAGTTTCCCATGAACTTAAAGCGTGAGGTGAAGATGCGTGATGTAGTGGTTGAAGCGAGTGGCGTACCTGGAGATCGGGCAAATCTGCGATGTGGATCATCTACTTGCTAGATCGGACTGATTTTCGCCTTCTTACGGAGACTATACTCGTGCAGACGCGAGCGAAGCGAGCCCACGAGCGAGTTCGATGTCGATGTCTTCCCCTTGACACTGGCTTGGTCATCCTTGACCGACGCCTTCCTCTTGCCAGGTGATGTCTTCTGCTTTGTGACAACTTCGACATCTTCCATCGGTTCCCCTTCCTGTCGTCGTAGCTGTCGTTCCAGATCCGCAATTTGGCGTCGCATCTCGAACTCTTTTCGTTGAAAAACTGCCTGCATCTCAACCATGGCTGCCTCGACATCCTTCACCTTGCGTCGCTCTTCTTCGATTTCTGCACGTTCTTTGAGTGAGGCCTCAAGTTGCTCTTCCATAAGGGTGTTCACGATCTGGTTACGAAGATTCCCGCTTGTAAGACCTCCGTGAAGATATTGTTCGGAGACGTTGTGAAGAGCACTCAGAGCGACAGCTGAGATCGGGACCGAGCAGCTGGACGCGCCATACAATGCGGCGTAGAAGACGTCGACGAAGGTTTGTCTTGAGATGACATAATCACTCAGGACTTCGTGGAATCCGTGATCATCATCTTCCATTGCTTCACACTCAGAAGAGCTTTCCGCCTCACTTTCTTCGTACTCCGTAACGTTGCCCTTCGACTCCCACTTTGCTTCTTCTCGTTCAGCGGAGACCTTCCAGTCCTGATGGGCATCCACCACCCTTGAGCTGTCGCAGTCTGAGTCGTACCCCTGTCCCAAGGGTGTATCGCTTTCCATGCTTTCAGCGTCGGGCTCATCGATGAGAAGTTGTTCGTCCACCACGGCTTGAGCTGCTTGGAGCGATCGAAGAAAGACCTCTTTAGGGTCCTCACCTCGATGCCATCGAGAAACAGTCCGCGCTGGGGGCTCCGCCTCGAGAGCATCATCATCGTCTTCGCAATCGGAGTCGGCGTCGCTCTCGCTGTACCACGACCACTCGCTGTCGTCGCCCGAGTCTTCCTCTTCTTCGTCATCCGCATCCCACGCCCGTTGGTTCTGAACGAAATCTGTCTTCTTGTAGTGTGCAGATGGCTCAAAGTCCGGTTCATCGCTGTCGGCGTGTCGATTGAACGTCGTATTGATTTCGACCATCTCGGTGACATGGTACTCTGTGATCCCCCACGAGCTTTCCAGCACGCACATGTCGTCGTACCCGTACAGTCGGATCCCGTAGTGGCTGCATGCGCGAAGCACGTCGGTCAGGAGGATCGTGCGTCTGTTGTGGTGGCCCATGAGCACGACGACGGCGTCGAGCAGCTTCTCCAGAAAGTCGCTCAAGTAGTTGCGCGTCTGCTGCAGCGAGCGCGGCGACGTCGACGCGAACCCGGCGCGCAGGTGGAAACGGCGCAACAGCGCGTCCGTGAGCACGTCGTCCAGCCGCGCCACGCCGCCCGAGGCCTCTTCGATGTTGCGCTTGCGAACGCGGTACTCCATCCTGTGCCTTCCTTTCTTCCTTCAGCGCCCCGTTGCCGGTGCCGTTGCCCTCTCGCCTCGATGGTTTCCTTTGGTGCGTTGGGAAATGACGAAGGTTGCGCGTGGTGTGTTTGAAATTTAAGCGTGACCATCACTCCGGTTGCTGTCTGCGCGGCAAAACTTGCAAGGGAAACGAACTGATGATGGACCGCATTCTGTCCCCACAATGATTTAATGTACCGTGTAATGGTGTATAAATCCACTTTTGTAACCACGTATGACGCTTTACGAGACGTACACACCCTGAAATGAGACTGCTTGGCGGTCCCGCTTCCGACTGGGCAATGTTTGAACACCCGTGACAGCGAGGCCCCTCCTTCGTTTTCCCCCCAAAGCGGAGGAAATACGGACCCACGCGTGTTGGGCGACGGCAGACTACAGCGCGCAACGATGGAGGAGGACGCGCAGCAGCGCATCACGTTCCTGCTGCAGGAGATCGACGCCAATATCTGCGCGGCGCACCGCTCGGCGACGCAAATCAACTCGACGGTGCGGCGCCACCACCAGATTCTGCGCCAGATCCACGAGGCCTCGCAGGTCTGGCGCCCGCTCTTCGAGTCGTTCGCGGTGCAGCCGGCGGCGGCGAGGCGCCCGGCCGTCACGCCCGGCCCGCCACCAAGTAGCGCGCGACCGTCGAGCCCGCCCGGGTCGCGAAGCCCCGGTGATCCTCTGGACAACACGGCGCGCAACTTGAGCTTCAGCGATGACGAGACCGAGTCCGACTCCATCATGGTGGACGAGCAGACGTTCAAGACCACGACGCTCAAACGACTGGGAAACCAAAACGTGGACGAAAGCCTGAACGTGAGTATCAACAGCGACGGCCTGCCGTCGATGGCGACGACTCCGTACCTGAAGAACCACGGTGGCCGATCAGCCGCGAAGGCCCCGGTGGGGCTGTCGATGATCTCGGAGAACACGTCGAACTGGACGCCAGCGTTGAGCTCGCCGCCCAAGACTGATGTCCTGAAGGTGAGAGATGTGGTGTGCATAAAGGAGGGAATGCGGTGCTCACGTTTTGTTGGTGTGTACATATGATGCAGGTCCAAGCTCGCGCCGCAGCGCGTCCGGAAACACCTCCATCGGCCATCAGCAGTATTCACCCGTCAAGTCCAAACGTGAGTCGTGATTTGATGAAGATGGGGGCCTTCGAATACACCCCACCTCAGTCCAAGACTCCACAGCATCCTGCCGTCGCGAACGAGCCACCAGCCTCGTTCAACTTGAGCCCGGTCAGCCCAGCAATGCCCAGATTTGCTACTATCGGCGCACCTGAATCAGTCGCGAAGCAGCCAGCACCTCAAGTAATCGATATCGAGGAGACCAAGACGGATTCATCACCATCAACTCCAAGTCAGAGAAAACGCAAGCGTCCAGGCAGTCCCGCCGGACCATCGACACCGCCGAGAGTTACAAGTACGCCAGTACGTCGCTCATCTCCAGCTGCTTCTTTCTCAACCCCTGGATCCTACGCGAGTCTCAGGCGAAAGTATAGTGTTCCTGAGTATACTACTCCTTTGCGGTCGCGGCAATCGCCCGCGAACCCTAAGACTGTGGAGAGCATCCGCAAGGCGACCGAGGAGCTCATGAAACACGCCGAAAGCCCAATGACCCCATCGTTCGAGATGCCGTCTCCTCTATTGCGGACTCAGCTCAAGGCCATGACACCTCACACCCCACTTTCCAATCGCCTCGTTGGCGCGAACCTTGATATCGGAAGTACGAACCAAGAATCCAAACTGCAGGACTACGATGAGTCTTTCGAGGCTGGAGAGCCAGCTCCCGAGTTCCAGTTGTCGCTGTTCCCGTCGGCATTTCAGGTATGTCGTCCATTTCACTCGTTGATTCTGTGTCGCCGCGTGTTGCTAGCGTCTAACCCGTACGTGAACTCCACTTACAGCGTGGCATTGGCGCAGTTCAAATGTCGACTCTGTACAGCAAATTTCAGGGTGCCGTCGACGATGAGAAACCAGCTCTGGTGCGTTTGACCATGTATGTCATTCTTTTTCTTGCTCGATTAGTTACGCTGATCGCGATTCGTTTCCTCATGTTTGACGCAGAGCGTCGATCAACTGGCTGAAGCTCTCCCTGATTACGGCAAAGAACGCATCGAAGTATTGCTGGATACGTTGGTATCTCGACGCCTCCTGCGCCCTTTTGTCGTCGAAGGAATCATGTTCTGGCAAATCCCAGTTTGAACTCCAGCGGATCGATACCTCGCAGGGCATTCGAACCGTCACCTGACGTAGGCTGAGGGGTTATTGTCGCGTAAAAGAGTCCTGCAACTGCTTCACTGGTACTACGTACTAGCAGTACGTAGTACTAGTACTACGTAGTACATCGGACTTCGATCTCGTTCACGACGGATTGCTCGTTTGGCATCGGCCCCCTCGCCCCGAAGAGTAGAAGTAGCATCGCGTGGAAAGAGAAAGAGTACGAGCCGTCATTGTGAAAAGTTGAACAGAACATGAATTGCTTATATTTTGTGGAGAGGGCTTATGCCTGTGGAGGTGGTTTTTTGGAATGTTTCTCGAGTCGGTCTCGCTCCAAGCGATGCTGGGCGATACAAGTCCTCAAATTCACTAATAAATATGGCTGATACACGCAGAGCGAACATACAAGAGGGGAGGCTGCGGTCGGCCAGCGAGCGGTAGAGATCTACGCATCGCGCTTTGCGTCGCGGGAAGTCGAAGTGCTGTCGAAGTCGAGCAGGTCGTCGTCGTCGACCGAGATGAAGCTCTCTTGCATGTTGTCGGACATGAGCTCAAGCGACGGAGACTGCGAGCGTTCCAACTCCACGGCCTTTGCGGCACTTGCACCAGCAGTGCTGCGACGAAGTGGGTCAAGCGTGGGCTCCTCCGCACTGGATTCATCGCTGCTGCTTGCCCCACTGTCCATGTCCTCTTCGTCCGAAGACGAAGAATCGCTGAGAGGGGAAGCTAGTAGAGACGACGCCTGAGAGGCTTCCTCTACCGCCTTGGTCATCAGCAGGATGCTATCAACCAAGGCCTGGTTCTCAGTGCTCACCTCGCTCTCGTCGCACTCATCGGCGTCTGCCGATGAGCCGGCGGAGCTAGAGGAGGAGGAACGGCCGCGCGGGCGGTCATCTCCGTGCTCTGTCGAGAGAAAGAGCGCGTCATAGATCATGGCGGCGCTCGCGACAAACGCGTCGTGCTCCGCTTCTTTCTTAAGCTGCAGCCGCTCAATCTCGCGCTGGATCTTCTCCTTCTCGTCCATCTCGAGCGTGTCGGTGCAGAGCTTCTTGGCGTACCCCGGCAGCAGGTGGTCCACGAAGCTCGGGTCGACCGGGTCGTAGAAGCAGCCGTCGCCGGCCTTGCGCTTGCGGCTCTCGCGCTTCTCGTCCAGGAAGGGCTGGCGCCACTGCCAGGGGCACTTCATGATCGCCTGGTGGCTGCTCGTCATGGCGCGCGGGGAGTCCATTGTCGATGGGGGAGGAGAGGAGGGGAGGGGAGAGGAGGTGGTCGAGCTGAGTTTGACGTACTAGGAGGAGAGAGTCAAATGAGCCCACACTGCGTACGGGGGCGCGAGTGCGATACCGGCGGCGATGGATGCCGAGCGGAGGAGAGAACGGATAATGCGGGGGCCGGAGGGGGTAGGGAGGCGGACACCAACTCTGGGACCTGGCTCGGACGTCGACCTTCGCTCTTGCTTGGCTTGCCCTGGCCCCGAGAGCTGTTGTTGCTTTCGAATGCTCGTTTTATCTGGCTCGTCTTTCGCCCTTTGGCCAAGGACAAGACGGATCCGCGCTCCCCCTTTCCCCGTGGCTGGTGGGGCAAGGCCGACCTTGTCCAGGGGTAGGTTTATCACGAATAAATGGAAGGCTGTTTCGGATATTCCGACCGTAAATTTCATACCTGCCCCCAAAAGCCAAGCACTCATCGCCAGAGCCAACTACAGTACCGGTACCGGTAGCCCGTAAGTTACGGTTGGATATTGGCTGAAAAATAACCACTTTCGTCCTGATCCCACTCTTCCGGAACTCCCCGAGTTCAGTTCAACCTGCTGCAGCAATCATTACCGACACTCACGGCTGGCCAGGGCGTGAGTGAACCTGAGTCCACACGGCACATTCGCTGTGGACCACCAACAAGACCGCCACCAGAGAAGCCAGAGTGAATGTCCAGGCTCCTCGGGTCGATCGTGGTGTCGCGTGCAAGAGCTGGCCCTCCTCGAGCTGCTCATGATGTCGAGACGATGTGGCCCGCGGGCCAGTCACTCCTTCGTCGATTCTTCTCGAACGCCCCGGGATCGACGCCCACGCGGGCAACTCTACGGGCACAGCGAACGGAACGGAACGGAACTGATGGTGGGCAGCCTGCCCATAGATTGCCAATGGCCGATTCGATGAACTGAGTGAGTTCAGACTGGCTCCGCTGGACTGGACGATTTGCACGTTGCGGGGCGTCTTGTGGATGAGGATTCAGCGCAGCCATGCGGAGACCACCTCCCATGATGGAGACACGTCGAGCATCGCGCATTTACTCACGGCGTGGCTTGCAGCGGCCAGGCCAGCTGCAGACCCCAAGTTGCGGGTCGGCCACGTTGCAGTCTTTTTCTGGTGAGTGCGGCTCCTCCAGCTGCTGCGAGCGATAACCACCAGTGGTTTTCTTCGATGGGCCGGCGCCTGTGACATGTGTGAGAAGTGCTCCTCCCCGGTTTTCTCTTCCAACAAGACGAGTCGACCAATCAAAAACCAGCGTCCGACCGGATCTTTTTCCGAAATATTCGGAGAATATATGTTGCAGATAAATTACGTGCAGCGCCGGGCCACCGAGCTCGACGTACGTACAGGGGCGAACACAGCTCATGATTGGTTGAATTGACTTTCGAACGTTCTATTTTTTAGGTCCTCAAGCTTCAACACGTCTTACCAAGTTTGGTGGTGCTTTTCTCGCGGCGACTGTTGAGCGCAAGCACGTCGATCGACAGGCAGCGACTGCTTCGTCTGCCTTTGTGGGTCGTTTCACGAGTGAACTGGCGCGCGGGGGCCGTTTCGACTTCTGCGTATGTGTACCCCATCCCCGCACCACACCGCGACGCTCGCCGTGCATGAGATGGGGGAAGGTCTTGCCTCGGCAACGCGCCCCACCCTCGCGCCACGCTGCAAATCGTCTATCCGGATAATCCGCTCGTCGGTCCGCCATGAACTGGGACGCCAACCTCGCCGCGATCATCAAGCACACGGACGCCAAACTCCAGCAGCAATTCCGCCAGTTCGAGGAGCGCGGCGCGTTCGCGGCCTATGGCGCCGGCCCCGCGACCACACCACTGCCACCGCCGCCAGCGCCGCCGTCTGCCAACTTTGCCAGCGCGTTCCTGCGCGACACGATGGCGACGCTGCGCAGCGGCCACGGCGCTGGCAGTGAGTATGGCAGTGGCGCTGGCACGCCGCCGCCGCCGCCTGCAACGGCGTCGTTCGCGCAGCACTTTCGCGAGCAGCAGGACCGCAAGAACCAGCACCGCGCGGCCGCCGCAGCCTCCAGCGACGACGGCGGCAGCGACCACGACGGCAGCGGCGCGTTCGACGCGCAGCCGCAGCAGCCGCGGCCGCGGCGGTCGCGCCACTCGAACAACAACCACCGCCACCCTGCGAGTGGCAGCGCCGGGCTCGGCGCGCAGATGTTCGCGTCGCCGACGTACGACCTGGCACAGATGATGGAACAGGTGCGACTGAGCCTCAAGCTCGAGGTGGACGCGCGCGCGGCGATCGCCGAGCGGCAGCTCAGCGCGCTGCTGCAGCTGTGCAAGGCGAGCTCCGAGGAGCTGGACCGCCTGCGCGTCGAGGTGTGCGCGGCCGACCGGCAGCTGCACACGCTGGACCAGGTGCAGGCCAAGATGCGGCAGGAGCTCACGACGCAAAAGGACATCGGCTTCCACCTGCAGTCGCTCTGCGGCAAGGACGAGTCCTGGCGCATGCAGGCCGAGAACCAGCTGCTCGAGATGCGGCAGCTCGTGGCGGCACTGCGCGAGCAGGGCAACGTCGTGCAGATGCAGGTCCAGGACAAGCTCTCGCGCCAGGAGCTGCTCGTGCACTTCAACGCCGCGATCGAGCCGGTGAAGGCGCAGTTCCAGGCGACGCAGCAGCACCAGGCGCAGCAGCTCGCCGAGATCACGCGCAGCGCAAGCTCCTCGGCGCTGCTGCTGGACGCGCTCGCGCAAAAGCTGCGCCGCGTGGAGAGCGACGACGTGGCCGCGCTGCGCGGCGAGCTGCAGGCGCTCAAGTCGCACGTGAACCGCATGGGCGCGCTGCAAGGAAGCCGTGGAGGCCGCCGTGGACGCGCCCGCGCGTCAGCCGACAGCGATGAAGAAGAGGAGGACGAAGAAGACCAGGAAGGAAGTGGCCGTGATCATGAAGGGGAGGAGGAGGACGGTGGGGACGGTAATAGTGGCCGCACGGCACGCAATACTCGCCGGTCGGGCCGACGTCGTACGGGGTCCTCGCAGCGCATGCGCGAGAAAGCTGCCATGGCAGAGGAGCGCGAGCGACGCGAAGCCGCGCTCAAGCGAGAGCTCGTGGACGTGCTGATCCCGCAGACCGTGCTGCCGCTGCTGAGGAGCGAGCTGGAGACGACCGTCAAGCCGCAGCTCGCCGAAATGAAGGGTTCGCTGGACAAAGAGATGGCGCCGCTCCGGCAGGAGCTCCAGGCGCTCGCGCGAGGCGTGCAGGAGAACAGCACGGCGTGCCAGCGCCACGCCAGTGCCACGGCAACAACCGTGGAGGTGGCTGTGAGCCACGCTCAGCAGCAGCTTCGCGGTGAGCTGGCCGCGCAGGCGCGCGAACTGCGCGAGAAGCAGGACCAGTTGAGCGCGGCGGCGACGACGCTACTCGAGACGCGTGTAGCGGCGATCCACGCCAAGCACAACGACGTCGTCAAGGTGATGGAGACCGAGCACAAGGACCGCAAGGCCGCGAACGACGCGCTCCACGAGGAGCTGCGCCGCGCGCGCCACGGGTGGGAGGAACAGCTCCATGTGCTTAACTGCGAGCAGCGCTCCAAGACGACGACGCTGGGCGACGAGTGGAGCCAGCGGCTGCGCGAAATGGAGCGCAAGTGGACCGAGATCGTAGAGTCCGCGGCCACGAAGAGCGCGAGCCACGCCGAGACGGCGCTTTCCAAGACCCGCGCGGACGTGGACGCGCGCGTGGGTGACGTCGAGGCAGTCGCCAAGAACGCGCTCGAGACTGTGGCCTAGCTGGAGAAGACCGTGGCAGCGCTGGCGCAGGACACTGCCGCGCTCGCCGCCAAGCTCAAGTCGGACGAGCGCGCTCCGAAGGTTAAGGGCGAGGAGGAGACGGTGCCGCCAGCGCTCGCCCGCCGTGCGAGCATCAGCGCAGACGTGGGCGAGGCGGCCGCGACGCAGGGGCAGCTCGCGTCCATCGACTCGCTGCTGCAGAAGATGATGCTGCAGATGCAGCTCCAGATGCAACAGCAACAGCAACAACAACAAGTGGCTCTGGCAGCGCAGGCGTCCGCCGCAGCGGCGGTGCCGCCGACTCTGTACGCGCACCCGCACCACGCGTACGCGCCTTGGCCAGCGATGGTCCATCCGAGCGGACCGGCACAGCAGCAGCTTGCGCCACCAGTGCCAATGAGTGCCGTGAGCCCCGTCCCGGTGGCGAGCACTCCGCCTACTACGAGTGATACCGCGACCGCCACCGTCGCTGCCACCCCCACTGTCACTCGACCCAATCCTGTCGTGGCCGCGCCCACAACTGCTGTGACACCGGCTGATGGTACTCGCGCTACCACCGACACTTCGGTTACGCGTGTTGAGCCCAAACCTCCCAAGCACACGGAGCTGCCACCAGATCCCCAGATTGACGAAATCATCTCGCGCGCTGTCGCCGAAGAACTCGCGTCGCCCGTGAAACCTCCCGCATCGCGCGTCGCCTCCCCGGGGCTGCAACCGCAACCGGCCGATGCGTCCAGTGGCAAAGCAGCTCCACTGCCAGGCGCCCTCGCGTCGGTCCCCCCAGCTGCGCCTCCGGGCTCCGCGGCGGCAAGTGGTGCCCGCCCCACGACACCCGTCGCTGCCACCTCCCAACAGCCAGGGACCGAGGCCACAGCAACGGACGTGATGGCGAAGGCGCAGCAGACGCTGGCATCGACGGCGAAGGGAGCGACGACCGAGGCCGAAATGGCCAAGCAACGCATCGAGGCGCGGCGCGTGCAGGACCAACAGGCACGGCAACAGGCGTCGACGGCGCCGCATCTGGCGCGCGCGGTATCCGCGTCGTTGCTGCTGCCGACGGAGAGTGCCAAGCCCACGGACACCACGGCGACGGTGGAGGCGCCACCGCCGACGCTGCCACGGAGCCACTCGGTGAGCAACCTCACGTCGCCTCCGGCACCGTCAGCGCCGTCGCCTACCGTGGCGAAGCAGCTTCCACTGGCTCAAGCGCCAACCACGACAACGGCAGTCAAACCACCGCCGCCACCACCGGCGTCTGGGCTGACGCCACCCGTCGCTCGATCGACCACCGTCGCTAGTGAGACCAAGCCGCCGCCCGCTGCTCCGCCTGCGGCCGACGCATCACCCAAGCCGCCGACGCCCAAGCCAACAAGTTTTGCTCCTCCACCGCCGCAGTCACAGGCACCACCGCAGCAGCAGCCGCCATCGGTGACGCACGTGCTGTGCGACCAGTGCCGGCTGCCCGTGCGGTCGGACCTACTCTCGGAGCACATGCAGCGCCAGTGCATCAAGCGCACGGTCGCGTGTGTCAAGTGCGCGACCAAGTACCCGTGGCACGAGGTCGACGCGCACCAGCGCGACTGCCAGGGCGTGTCCTCGGCCACATTGGCAGTCCCACCGCCGCCGCCACGGCCCGCCGTCCAGGCAGTACCTACTACAACCGCGACCACCATAGCCACACCAGGTCCAGTGGACGCCGCTGTCGAGACGCAGCTCAAGAAGTGCCGCCACTGCGCGGCCGACGTGGCGGCCAGCGAGCTCTTCGACCACGAGCTCAAGTGCGACCAGATGCTCAAGCAGTGCCCGCACTGCCTGCGCCGCCAGAAGCTCTCGGAGCTGCAGGACCACATCGAGAACTGCGACTGCCGGCTCGTGTCGTGCCCCAACGACTGCGGCGGCAAGTTCCTGCAGCGTGGGCTCGACAAGCACCTCGCGACGCGGTGCCCCAAGCGGTCAGCGAGCGCTGGCGCAACGTCGACGGGTGCGAGTCCCTCTTCTGTGGCAGCGAGTGCCGTCACCACCGGCCCCGCGACCGCGCCACCGCCACCACCGCCACAGTCCGTCGCAAGGCCCCTGACAGCCCCCACGGTGAGCGTGTCGGCGTCAGTATCGGCGCCCAAGACTAGCGAGGATGCCAGGTCGGCAAAGGTACGCGCTGACTGTGTTTCCTCCATCGTTGAGTGGACGGATAGCTAACTGACCGTTGTCGCTGCTCTAGGCGGAGTGCAAGTTCTGCGATGAAGAATTCGCTACGCGTGAGATCGAGGCTCACGAGGACACGTACGCCGGCCATCGAATGGCGTCTTGGACGGTGTGGTGACGGGCTGGGGGATGTTAACGTCACTTTTGTGTTCTATGTAGCTGCGACTGGAAACCGCGGCGCTGCCAGCACTGCAACATGGTGATCATCTCGCGCGACCTCGCGCGCCACGAGGCCTCGTGCAAGACCAGCGCGAAGGACTGCCCGCACTGCAACGATACGGTGCGTCGTTGTTCCCCTATGTTATGGTCGAAACGGAGGTATGCGTGCAAACTAACCCTATGGCGTGGATTTTCGCGTTGATCCCTGATAGATGGCTCCGTCAGCGCTGGCTGCACACACGAGCCGCTGCTCCAAGCGGCCCATTAAATGCACTCGCTGTTGCCAGCTCTTCCCCGCCGACTCGATCGTCGCGCACTCGAGCAGCTGCAAGTCCATTCCGTCGGCAGCGTCCGCGACTACGTCGGCCGCACTGACGGCGACGGCGCTGGCCCAGCCGACTGGTGCCCAAGCTGCTTCTGTTCGGATCCCACCTCCACCGCCGTACCCACCGACTTCGACCACAACCACGCCGACAGCGGCAGGAGTTGGTCGAGCCACTGGGGCAACTGGGGCTGCCGTACCAGCACCGGCAGTGACGACGGCAAAAACCTCGTTGCCAGTTGGAGAAGACTCGGCGGTGGATCGCATAGCGCGCCGCAACTTGGCGCTGTCTCAGCTGACAAACTCGTCAATGACCGCGCCAGGCGGACAGCTCTCGGCTGGGAACGCCACGACGAGTGGCATTGCCGGGCGGCCTTCGTCAGCTACAGTAGCTCACCCGGAAGTGGATGATGACGAGGACCACGCGATCGACGGCGACGAAGACGAGGAAGTAGAGGAAGAGGACGAGGACGAAGAAGACGAAGAAGACGAAGACCAGCTGACGCTCGCGCAGGTCGTTGCCGAGTGGAGCGTGGAGAACGTGTGCCTTTGGCTCCACGAGGACGTGGGCGTGCCCGATGTCGTGGTACGTGTGAATGGTTTGGGGGAATCTGTACTGGTGCGAGGGTTCTAACGGGTTTCATGTTTGTCGTACGGCAGCCACGGTTCCAGCAGCGGCGATGCAACGGCGAGATGCTGCTGGAGCTCACGGAGAGCGACCTCATCAACGACTACGGCATCAAGAACCGCATCCACCGGGAGCGCATTCTTAGCGCGATCGACGCAATCAAGACGAGCGATGACTTCTCCGACGAAGAAGACGAAGAGGAGGAAGAGGAGGAGGGGGAAGAGGAAGAGGAAGAGGAGGAGGAGGAGGAAGAAGAGCTGGGAGCGCGCATGCAAGCGCCGCAACAGCGTGCGTCCATGTCCAGGCTGTCGCTGGGCGATAGTGAGTGCGTCTCTTCTATTAATCATCAAAGTACTATTGCTGACGCTGATTGCCTTGGCCATCCAGTCTCAAGCCCGCGCGACTTGCTACGTCGCAATTCGCTACCGTCGCCACAGCAGTCGCCCGTGCGGATGGCAGGAGGACCACTCTCGAATGCGTCGGCTCTGCCCTCTTCGAGTGCGATGGTACGCAGCAATGCATTTTTCTCCATTTTTTTGTGAACGCGCGCTCACGACCGTATTGTGACTCGTAGCTACGGCGGATCAACAGCGCGCTCAACGTCGAGTTCCCGTCCACATCATCTAGGTAAACAGCCTTTTGAGATCAGTGCATGGGCTCTCCCGACCTAACATTGAAAAATCGTGGACATTCAAACGTAGGCCAAACAAATAGAATGCTCAAATCAATGTGTTTCATCGTCGTCACTTGTCGTGTTCTACTCCATCACATGAGCTCCACAAGCGGCACAATCGACGGCCGGCCGTGCGCACACTGGAACGGCAAGTTGCAGTGGCGGAGCTGCTCGACAATGTCCTCACACTGCGAGAAACTCAGGTAATCGCCAAACATGATGGCGCTGCGGCACGCACGCGAGTGCAGGAACCGCGTGATCGCGGGCGGCCGCACCACGCGGCGCGCGACGATCGCGTCGCTGCGTGCCAGCAGCTGCAAATACTCGCGAAAGTCCTCGGCATTTGCCACGCGCGTATCGACCCGCGGTGTCTGCGTGAGGTGCGCCACTCGTGCTTCCGAACTTGCGATGTGGAACCCCCACGACTGGATCTCGTCGGCAAACAGATTCAGTGTGTCACGCTCCCGGTCGTTGAGAGACACGGCAAGCGCCGGCTCGTGATCGACTACTTGGACGTTACGTTCGTCTCCGTTCGTGCCGAAGACTTGCAGCTCAAACTGCTCCAGCCGTACGCGCTCGTCGGCCGCGTGCTGATCGATACATAGCAGCAGCGTGCGAGTCGATTCACTCAGCCCAACGTCACCCTCTGCGTGGGGCGCAACGACCGTAGAACCGAGTGTCGCCTTGACCAGGATGAACTTGCGATCGACCTGCTTGATCACCTGGAGATCTTGAAGCATCGCCTTGTCGAGAGTCATGATCTTGGCGTCGGGGGCGTGGAGGTCGCTTGGTAGTTTCCGCACATAGACACCTCGTGGTCGGTCCCCATCAGCAGCCGCGCCCTCTGGATTTGTGAGAGCCGTTCGCTTCGAGGCGAAGCGTGCGATCGCAGAGCCGAGCGATCGCGGGTGGGTTGTCACAAGCTTCTCCAGCGAAAAATAATCGGAAAGTTGGTCGGACCCAAGATACGTGTCCTTGTCGTCGTCTTGATCACACTTGTCCATCTCGAGGCGTTGATCGCTCTTGGCGGCCATGGATTGGGTTTGGTGATTCTGACTCGGAGCTGCAGCTTTCGACTCGGTCGGATCGAGAGAATAATCGTCGAAATCAACAACACCAACGCGACGGCTGGAAACCCACTGCTCGGTATCTGTCATCGTCGCCCTCTCACGTTTGCTCACAACTCCGTCTTGTCGCCGGCGTGACTGACGCGATCGTGGTATACTCTGTCCAAAGAAGAGCTGGTCCAGTTTACGCTGCTGCTTGACTTGAGCCGTCGTTTGAGCACGAGAATCCTGAAGGCGCGCCGTGTGTTCATGGGAGTTGCTGGGCTCATGTTCAAGGCCGTCAGAGCCGCTTTCGATCGACCGGAGCGCGGCGTCGGGCTCGTACTCTGTGTATTCTCCCTGGTGCACATGGTGCATCGCTTGACGCGATGCTGCCATGGACTCGGCAGGCTGGAGATACTCAAACCCGTACTCGTAGCCGTACTCATACTCGTACGACTGGGGTGGAAAGTATTCGTACACAACAGCCGAAGGGTGGGAGTGCATGGGTGGCTCGTACACCACAAAATGCTGGTTCTGCGTCGAGCTGCACAACCCCAAAACCTCAACGTGTTAGTTCCATGACTGTTAACTTGCAGGAAAGGAGAACATACCCTACCTGCGGGAAACCTCGCTTCGCTCACATGAGCCGCAGTGCGCGCATCCTTGATATTGACTGAACGGACCAGCCGTGCTGACATCGTCTTCGTAAAACTCATCAAGCATCATCATGGTCGCCGGTTCTTCGTACTCGGCGGCGAACACGAGCTCTTCGCTGATCATTGTGGTAGGAGTGGCCCATCCATTAGTGTGCTCGCGATCATACATCCGGCGATCAATGCTTTCGTGAGGCGTGTAATCATAGCGATCGTCGCCACCTTCTTGAGAGTGATCCGCGACCTCGAAGAAATAGCTCTCGCCATCATGGTATTCTTGCAAAGTTTCCCTCTCGTCGTCGGCGTCAACTCCATCTTGATTGCTTCTGCTGCTCATGCCGTCACCGTATCCCAAAGTCTCCTCGCCATAGACAGCTGTCATGTGCGAGGCATACGCAGCGTTGTCCACTGCATAAGTTTCTTCGAACAGCCCCGGCTCCGTGGCTTTTCCCTCTTCATCCAGACTCGAGGACATCGCTTCTATGCTCGCGTCTGCCTCGATGACCCGAGCTTTGAGAGCCTACAAGAAGAGTCGATTTGTTTTGTCACTGCGCACTCATAGCAAATGGTTCCGGGTTGCTGAGCCCTCCACTCACCTCGACAAATTTGCACAGGGTCTGCGTCAACACTTCCGGTCGTTTTAAGTTCACGACTCGCGTCTCTCCGTCGCTGTAGAGCTCGTACTCGAGAGATTTTGCACTGATCTTGACCACGAAGATTGGAATCCCTATATGTAAGCCGCAGAGAAACAACTGATCAGCGAGCGTACCTCCCTTGTTACGCCAAGTCGGCACTGTACCCAGCTCTAGCTGTATCGCTGCGTTATTGATCGTCTTGCAACACTCGCGCTGGAACTCCTCGAGCCAAAAGTTGTCGAGAAAGATGTACTGATAGTACGCACGGGCCTGCCGCCAGCCGGGGGACTCCAAGTACGCGTCTCCATCGCCCGCGTCGCGTACGACGCCCACGTAGCCTCGGATGGTGAACGGCAGATCGCCATCGTCAAATGCCGCGTACTAGTTCCAAACGACGCCCTGGAAGTCAGTACTGTGAATCCATACCCATGAGCATTGTGAACGTCTCATACCTCGAGTTCGCCCCCTAGGATGTCGCCAAACACGCCGCGTAGACGTTCTTCGCAGCTAGATGCGCCAGGAATCACGCAGCGCGGCACCTTTGCGTCGGGGAACGAAACGTCAATGGATAGCATCGGCCAGATCATCGAAATGCTCTGGAAAAACGCGCTAAGGCGCTTCGCGAGTCGCGTTCGTGCCGACGCGCGCGCCTCGAGTTCGCCCTTTCGAACGGGCAGCCACTGAAAGACGTTTTGTACCCGGAGCGACGTGCCCTTCGTGGTCTTGTTGGTCTTGGAGCGAGCGTTAAACACTATCTTCCCGTCCTGTTCAGTAAATCAGATGATCATTAGACTCACGGATGAAAGGAATTCCTCGGCGACGCAGCGAACCTGTACGACTTTGCGGAACGAAGTCCAGTGGTTCTCAACTCGGCTCTCGAGCTCGACCTGTTTGGCGAGCGTACCCAGCGCCGCGAGGTACCGCCCGCGGCTGCCGTACTTTTTCGCCGACGCGTCGGATTTCGACGATACTGTCCTCAACATAGCCGAGTTTCTCGTCAGGCGGATGCATCGAGTGCATCAGAGCAGTCTAACGACGTACCGTTGCGCTCGAAAACATGCTCAAACATCTCGTCCGGGTGGATGCCGTCGCCTATATCCCAGTAACGTCAGTCTCGATCGCGTGCCACATGACACGCGCCGCAACGAACGCAGGCAATTCGCACCATCGTCCTCGACGGTGAACGACGCCTGCGCGGCGTCCACGACCACGACCACGTGGCGCGCGCGCGCATCAATCGCATTGTACACCGCTGGAATCATCGACAGTTGTGAGACAAGTCCCATCGGAGAAACCAAGGCCACGACGCACCTTCCTGGACCGCCACAACAAGGTCGGGCACGGCGTATGACGCCGCGAGCAGCGCGCTGGTCCGCTCGCTCATCGCCTCGATGCGTCGCGCTGCAGTCGCCATCGTCTCTTTCTCTCTCGCTTGTGTGGTCTTCCGGTTATGACGGCGACTTGAGGACTGGTAGCAAAACGCCACGAACAAGACGACAGGGGGGTGCAGAGTGATGGTCCTAAAGTTGCACTTTCTTGTTCTACTGTGCAATACACAATAATATTCTCTACGCACCTTATTTGACCTGGATGAAGCCGCGCACGTCGGCGACGAAGCGGAAGAGGTGGCTCTTGAACAGCAAGCGGAACTTGCGCGTGGCGACCGTGCCCATGGCCAGGTCGCCGGGCTTGAGGAACGAAGTGAGCGCCTGGAACGCGCGCATGAGCCGCTCCTGCACGACCGGGTCCGTCTGCTCCACGCGGAGCTCCTCGGCGATCGCAAAGTACCGCTCGCGCTCGATCAGGATGAGCGGGTACAGCGCTCCCGCGCACGCGTCGAGGATCACCGGGTTGAAGTCCTCGAAGAGCGCCATGCGCAGGATCACGCGGATAAAGTGCACAAAGAGCTCCGGGTTCGCGTTCACGTGGTGCTGGAGCCCCGGCTCGTCGCGCTGGCGCGCCTTCATGTGGTACCCGGCGAGCTCACCGATGGCCTGGAAGCTGTACCGCGCGACGTCCACCTGCACGTGGCGGATGCCGAAGAGCAGCGAGTGGAGTAGCATGGCCAGCAGGCGCGGGTCCAGGCCCGCGAGCTTCTCGGCGTACACGTCGATCATGTAGGTCACGAGCGTAAAGTACTGCTTGCTCAGCCCCGGGTACAGCAGCAGCGACTCGGTCATGAGCGGGATTACCTGGCTCAGGCCGGCAAACACCACGTCCGCGACAAACACCGTGGCCTGCTCGACATCCTTGGACTCGGCGGTCGCGTCCGAGAAGTCGATGAAGTCCTTCGAGATCAAGTGCGACAGCAGCTGCAGCAGCGCGAGCAAATCCGTGTAGCTGTCTTCCTCTGTTTCCGCGAACGCGTCCTTCTTGCCGAGGTTGTGGCGGCTGTACGAGCGGATCAATTCGTGGCACGACGTGTACACGAGGAGAGCATCCTTGGGCGTGAGGTAGGAAATCTGTGCCTCCACGAGCAGGCAGAAGAAGCGGAGGAGCAAGTAGACGATCTGCGCGTCGCCGTGGAAGAGATCGAACACCTTGACCATCACGGGCAGCACGGGCAGCGAGAACGCCGAGATCAGAGCATGGTTTTTCCTACAAAATCCAAAGCAAATGCGTCAGAAACAGCTCAGATGGATCGCGGCAGCAATTACGTACGCTTCAGCCGACCGAGCAATTCCTGAGTACAGCTCCACGATGAGCTTGAGCTCCTCCTGGACACGCGGGTCGTTCACGGACTGCGACGAGTTGAAATGCGGCGTGGCGACCAGTTGCTGGAAGCGGGTCGACACGGGCGCGGCGATCGCCTCGAAGTACGCGCGTCGCAGGGCCTCGTCGTCGCTGGTCATGCCCGCGCGGCACAGCGCCTCCGCCAACTGGCCGCGCAGCGCGCTCGGGATGCGGGCGACGGCGGCAAGAAGCGGGTCGCCACCAGCCGCACGCGCCGACAAGACCGTGCCGGCGGCGCCGTTCGCCTGGATGATGGACTGCCAGAACTGGGACTTGAGCACGCTGCTCATGGCCTTGCTCTTGGACAGTTCCAGCAAAAAGTCCATGAGGTTCTCCATCACAATGGGCTGCGTCGGCCAGTGGATCAGGTACACGGTGCACTGCTGCACGAGGAACTGGATCAGCTCGCCGGCGCGGCCGCCGTTGTTGAGGCCAAACACCTGCAGCAGCAGCGGCGCAATCCCCGTCTCGCCCTCGATCGCCACGTCGGGCGCGAGGTACGTCACACAGAGACGCGTCGTGGTCGCGAGGATCTGCTCCGAGACGAACGGACTGATCGCCTGGTTGTGCGGGTTCTGCACCACGCGCGTGGCTTCGAACTGCAAGAACTGGCTCGTGACCAGCAGCAACAAGTTGATGATGTCGGTTCCGGGCGCCTCACTGCCGCTGCTGGCCGAGAAGAAGAAGACTCGGTGGATGCGCGTCGGGATCCGCGGGCGCTCGCTCCTGAAGTCGTCCGCGAGGAAAAGACCGGTGAACTCGACCAGAAAGTGGACTTTTTCGTACAGCTGTCCGAGCGCCGGCGTGATCTCCTCTCGCCCCTGCATCGCGGCGAGACACTGCTGCGTCTCGGCGAGCATCGACTGCAAGAGCTTGAGCAGCAAGCTCGACGACGAGTTCGCGTTCATGCGCGCGAGCGCCGCCGCCAGTTCAAACTGCTCGCGCGCGCCGGCGGCCGAGTTGTCCTCGATGTCTTCGTCCTCGTCCTTCTCGGCCAGCGCGTTCACGGCACAGAGCTCGAGCTGGACCTGCAGGTACAGGTCCACAACGGGTGCCGAGTACTGGCTGAGCGCGTCCGAGACCATCTGCGCCTCCTCCGCGAGCGGCTCCGACGCGGGCGCGAACGTGTCGAGGTACGAGTCGTTGATGAGCGCGACCCACGCGTCCAGCAGCACGTCGACGCCCTCGAGCTGCCACAGGTCCTCGACGGGCTCGTGGTTCTGGAGCTGCAAGTGCGCGCGGATCTTCTCGAGCGCCGACGCGAGCAGCGTGCACGAGAGCGACGAGAGCTCGTTCAAGAACGACGAGAAGAGCTCGGGCGGCGCGCCGGCGACGAACGCCTGGAGCCCGAGGTTGTTCACGATGCGGAAGAGCAGCTGGCACATGTCGATCATCTCGCGCGTCGCGATGTCGTAGGCCATGTAGTCGTTCTTGGCGACCATGTTGAGGAACGGGTCGTGGATGATCGCGCTCGTGCCGCGGAAGATCTCGCCGAGGAACTGGACTTTTTCATTGCGGTTGTGGAACAACGGCCCGCGCAGCGACGCGAGCTGGATGAGAAACTGGCGCGCCAAGTGAAGCAGGTTGTCGTTCTTGTTCTTGAGGTTGCGGAAGAACGCGTACGTGTTGAACGCCGAGTGGATGAGCTCCGGGCGCACGAGCACGTCGCGCCAGGACTCGTCGGGCGAGATGGTCGTGCGGCTCTCCTCGGTGCCGGCGTCGTTGGCGCTGAGGCTCCACGCGAGGTTGCCCAGCGAGTCGGCAAAGTCCCAGTTGAGGATCTCGACCACGAGCGAGAAGGCCGTCTCGAGCAGCTCGAGCTGCTGCTTGGGCACGTCGATGAGGTGGCCGTCCTGCGTCGAGCACATGGTCGTGGTCTGGATCAGGTCCTGCTGCAGCTGGATCGCGTACGCGAGCAGCTCCTTGAGCCCGCCGCGGCGCAGCGTCTTGCGCGCCTCGGTGTGGAACTCGACGGGCTGGTACATGGCGCTCGAGCGCGAGGCCGAGGAGAACTCGGTCACGAACGCGAGGATCCACTTGGCCGCGACCAGGCGGCGCACGATCGCGGCCTCGGGCGACGCGGCGTCGCCCTGCGCCGGCGTGCTGCCCAGCATGGCGCCCATCTGCTGGATGATCGCGTGGCGCTCGGCGGGCGCGCGCTCGAGCCAGCCGCGCTTCATGAGCAGCACGACGGTCTGGAGCAGCGCGCCCGAGACGAACGGCGGCAGCTGCGCGTAGTGCTGCCACAGAAACTGCATGAGCAGGTCCATGGGCTGCGAGCGCTCCGCGGGCGACAGCGCGGGCCACTTCTTGAGCGTCACCTCGCGCACGGTCGCGACGCAGTGGAAGAGCACGACCGCGGGCGTGCCCACGCGCACGAGCGCCGTGGCCTCGGCCAGCGCGTCCGGGCTGCGCTTGAAGTGCTCCAGCACGGCCTCGGCCTCGGCGCGCTTGCGCTGCGCGGTCTCGTCGGTCGCCGGCGCGTGGAGCGCGAGGCACGCGGCCTCGAGCGTCGCCAGCGCGCTCATACTCGGTGGTCTCACTTCGTGCGGTTTCTAAAGAGCGCCAAACTTGTGACTGGGTTGGCTTCCTCCCATTTGAACTACTCGGGTGTGGATTGGTTGAAAGGCATTCTCAATGATTGTATTTCAGCCAATCATTAAGCGTATATAGATTCTCCCAGGTAGGTCGGTCGGGACGGTGTTCCGTTGTGTGGGTTTCCCCGACACACACAGCGTGGGCCAACGGAAACCTGGTCCGCCCTCGTGAACCTCCTCGCGGCTCCTTCCCCTCTCCGCGCGCGCTCCATTCGCGGCCCCCAGGCGCACGGCGGGCGAGAACAAGTCCGCGCGACGTGTGCGCGTGCGCGTGCTGGTCGATTTGCGCCGCTCGCGCGCGTCGGAGCGGATCTAGAAGCGGAGAAACCTCCCTCCCAAGAAGACGTTCATGGCGGCGGCCCAGGCGATGCCCATGCCGACGTTCGTGGCGCGCTGCCTCGAAGAGATCGGGCTCGAGGGCCGCTGCGGGCTGCCCGTGCGCGACATGTTCGCGCTGGTCGACGACGCCGGCGACGTCGTGTACCGCAAGTTCGCGTGGAAGGTGCTGCGCGCGATGGGCGGGCAGGTCGCGTTCCATTACATGCTGCGGCGCCCCCAGCGAGATGACGACGACCAGGAGAAGGACAAGGACGCAGACAGCGAATGTGCGCACAGCGGCGACACCGGCGTGCGGCGCGAGAAGCGGCGGCGCAAGTGGTCGACGACGCTGATGCCCGTGGACGAAGGCAACGCCGACCACGCGACCAAGCCGCGCGCGACGCCGACGGCGTCTAGCGGATACGCGAATGGGCACCTGTCGGACGGCCAGAGCAGCAGTCGGCAGCGCAAGCGGCGGCGGCGGCGCGTGGACACGAACGGTAACGAGTCGGCGAACGACTCGCGTGATGGAGACGCGAGCGGTTTCGAAAGCGAAGCCGCGCAGAACGAACAGGATAGAGCGACGTACCGAGCAAATGGCCGAGATACGAGTGCTGAGAGCCGCGAAGCACAGCAGCAGCGGCTATCAGATCGAAGGAGTCGAAGTCCGCGAAGTCGAAGTCCACAGAGTCGAAGTCAAAGCCACAGTCGAAGTCGAAGTAGTGGGTCGAGCGAGGTCAACCCGAGTGCGCGAAGTCGACAGACCGAAGGAGAGTCGGAAGGGACCGCTCCAGAACCAAGAGATACAAGTACAAGTGACGTGACCGTGAAGGACGAACGAAGTAAGTGGCTATACCGAAGTCCGCGCGGCTATGAGCTCGGGGAAGAGCTTGATGTGACCGGGCTGTCGTACGAAGACGCGATCAGCGAGACGCCAGAGGGCGTGCTGGGCATTGTGGCGTGTGAGGAACTACGGCTAAAGTATCTCGGGGTTGTAGATCCGAGTGGCATCGACACATCCTCGCCCCAGTTTGACTTGCTAGAGCTAATTGGTCGCGCAAGGGAGCAAGGTCTGAACGCAGCATTCGTGGCCGAGACGGGGCTCTTTGGCGACGCACGCAAGCTCCACTACCTACTCGACCTGCTCATTGCGTGCAATTTTGTGGTCAAGAACATCGTGTCTGCCGACCAGAAGCGATTCAACATTCTTCACCTCACGCGCTTCGTCAGCCTTTTCCACCCGTCGATGGTTTCCCCTACTGCCAGCTTCGAAAAAGACTCATTCCCAAAGGATCAGCTAGCCCACATGATTGCTCGCATCCTCCGATCACGGGGCGAACGCACTTGTGTGTTTGCCGACATTGGTCGAGAACTCGGTTATGATAAGCGCCAGCAGGAGAAGCTTCGTAAGTACTTCTTCCACCAGATGCACATCGCCGCGGGCTTTCCGCTTGAGCTTTTCATGGCGCGATGTAACACAGGTTCAGACGCGAAAGGAAGGAAGCTCTGGTGTGTCCGGCTTCGCTCAACTGGCAGGCTAACTGATGGAGGGAGCGGGGAAGGAAGTGGTGAGAGCTCCTCCGGCGCAGGACCTGTGATTGAGCGTGGGATTATGGAGCAAATGCTTGCAAACATCTATGCGCGACAAGATGAAGGCGCAACGATTCCGGAACTCCGAGACGTGCTCGGTGTACCCACCTTCAAGCTGCCTTACAAGTTGGCGCAAGGTCTCATCAGCAACTACAACCTTGGTGTTGAACAGGTCGTGCTAGGAAAAAGCACTATGTATCGGATGTTCGCTCCAGGCGTGGGGAAGGCGGAGCAAGAAATTTCTCAACTCGAAGCTGACGTGAACAACGCTCTGGCAGACGATGAAGATCTACGAGGCGAAGTTGATGGGGATATGACGATCAAGGAAGTGGAGACGATCTACCAGCCATCGACGCTCAAAGAAGCAACGAGGGGTCTTGTCGTGGCATCCACCGCCGATCGACGGAGACAGTACATTTTGGAGCGTGTCACCAGAGAGAAGATTGTGTCTATTCATCAACTTCGCTCTGGTCTCATCGAGATTGAGAGACCGAAAGGCAAGCCTGTGCCAGACGTGGGGCTTATCGATATTCGCTCGGTTAGACGAATCGTCGACGAGCTTGTCACAACCAACTCGGTTTTGACAATCGACATCACGCTGCCCCCGAAGCGAGTGCTTCAAAAAGGCCACAAGATGGTTAAATGTGTTGCTCTCCCTGAGGCTCAACGTGACCGAGAGGTTCTTCGTGCATTTATCGACGGATATCTAGAGGAACAGCACCGCAAATTCTTGGAAGGTCTCGATCACGAAAATGATGCTTTCATTGTTGTCTCAAACCGAGTGAACAAGAAGATGAGCAAGGGGGGTGACACAACCGCGTTCATGAAGGAGAACGAGAACAAAGAGATCGTGAAGTACTCAGCCGCTTCGTACAAGCTCGCACGTGTCCACCTGGTGATGTTGCACAAGCAAGGGCGGCGACTGGGCATGTACTTTGGCATCATGTATCGGTGTAAAGCACTTCACTTGCTCATGTGGGATCGCGTACCTTCAGTTCGAGCCAATCACGCATCTGGCGTGCACGAGACTGAATCGCTTCCCTCTTCGTCTACAAAACGTGATGCCCGTAAGAGCTCGACAGACAAGCAGAACCTGGTGTTTGCTTTGAAGGAAATTCTCGATATGCTCACTGTGCGGGAGTACATCCAATTAGTTGGCGTCAACGAAGTATTGGAGGAAGCAGAAGAGAACAAGGTCCGAATGGCCATCGCGCGGGGCGATTCGTGGGATGCGCTAAGCAGCGAGATTGTGGAGAAGATACGAGGATGTGAGGCTGACCGATTTTCCCGATTATTGCGTGTGCTGATTGAGCTTGGGCTCGTCCAAGTTGTGAACGATTCGTCCCTCGATCTGCTTAGTGCGATGCGAAGGTCCACTGAAGACTTCGACCAAGTGATCTCACAAGTAGCTTTTGCAACGTTGTCTGGCGGCCTCTTTTTACTCAAAAGCAAGGCTCGCATCACGTTGAAGCGCGGGAGCAAACTGCTCAAGCATTTGCCAAACAAAAGTTCCTACGTCTATGCTGCTGGTTTTTCAGGGTCGAGTCGCGGTGATCAGCTTACTGGCCGTGTTCCTCTAGAGTACGCGTTCGCGCATATCGACGATGCCAAGGCCTACTGGAAATCGTTGAAGTTTTTGTCCCTCGAGGGAGCTCGATTGGGGAGTGGTGGCCAAGATGGACCTGGCGGTAACGTGAACGTTGATTCTGAGCTAGTGCGACCGGCGCCTCTCCGCGATCACAACTTGTACGCCATGAAAGTATGGGTTCCGCGTGCTACTACGAACTACCGCGCGATCACTGAGCGCGCGAAGGCTGCTGCTGACGCGGTCGGAAGTGAGCCCGACGGAGCCCGAAAGCGAAAACGCTACCAGTCGGTGAAAGCGGCAAGAGTGTCTGGCCGAGCTGAAAAGGTGCAGCGAAGAGATCTCGTCCAAGTTGCAAGCTCTGCGTATCGTGAAGTCGAAGGAGATGAAAGCGGCTCTGGTAGCGGCATGGGGTGGCGACAGATGGACGGTTGGGGTGGGGCTAAGTCTAGGATTCGAGCCGTGAAGTGGTCAAGTGAAGACGATGTGGTGTTGATGAATCACTTTATCGAGAAACTCTCGCATCAGTGGTTCATCGACGTACCGTTGGCTCTCCAAAAGCGAGACGAGCGTGTCGCTTTTCGCACGACAAACCTCTCCCGGACAAGGATTTCATGGAAGGGTTTGTCTGCCAGGCTGGGTCGAAAGCGAGAGGACTGCATGCTGCGAGTGCGTGAGCTCATGACCGTGCCTGCTATTCAAGCTCGTGTTGAGAAGACAAAGCTGGCCATGACTCGAGCCAAAAATCCTGGAGGAGAATTCCACGAAGAGCTTGCCGTTCTGAAGCAACCGAAGCTCACCGCGCTCCTGTGTCTGGCTCTACAGATCGTCTTCCATGAGCGTGCCAGCTACTACTCTGTGCTGGCTGATATGCTGATCAGTAGCCACTGGAAGGAAGCTGAGGTCAAGCTTGTGTGGCGGTACCTCTGGCTGGGTAGTGTCATCACTCGGACGAAGGTAAACGACGGTAAAGGCCAAAAGCAACGCGGGTTTTGCATGCATTCGCATGTGTCCGAGATGAAGAGCCTTCAGATACCAAACTACACGATGGAGTTCTTTTGTGACGCGGCTGAGTACGCATCATTTCTTCACCAGAATGTAGAAGAAGCTGAGCTTGTGGAAGACGATTTGACTGAGTCCCGTTTTGAGCAAGAAATTGAAGTGAACGCGCCAAGCAGTCAAATCGCGGTTGATCTTACTGCTATGGTGATGGACACAGCCATCTACATTCCTGAGTTCTCTCCTTTCTTAGAGGATACCCAAGGCAGTGAACAGTCCGGGAAGCCATCGAGGAAGCCATTCTCTCCTTCGCTTCAAGAATCCAAGCGGTCGCTTGCGATCAAAGGTTTTGCTGGGCATCTCTCCAAGCGCTTTGACGGTGCTTCCCCTGACGATTTCCTGAAGGAATTTTGGGCAGTCAAAGCCCAGTACGGCGCCAACATCGGGCTTCATACGAATCACGCTACATTTAATTCGGCTCACTCCTCGCAGGCGTTTTCGACTTGTACCGAAAGCTGGAGACGCTATTCCAACCGGCGAAGTGATGGGGAGGTCGTGAAGCTAAGCAAGTGGTTGCTTTCCACTCTCGATACTATTGGCCGGAACGGGGTGACACTCGGGGAACTCGAAGCAAGATTCAAGAGCATGCACGCCGGCCGGGAGTGCGACCCCGCTGTGCTTCATAAAGCTGTGGACGCAGCGGTGAACAAGCGTCGGTGCTTTGAAGTGAATGGGTCGGACTCAGTGCGTCTCGTGTCGGCGACACATGCGTCCATGTGGACTCTGAACCCCTTCCGTATCGGTGATGATTCGACGAAGGACAAAGTTCATTTTGTGTTCGAAAAGGATCGCGCTATCGTGTCGAAGCCGTGGCTCCACCTTGATGGTAGTGTGAATGCCACGCTAGCGTTGATGTTCAAGCGACGAGTCGTGAACATCGTTTTGTGCTCGCCAGGTATCCCAGACCATTCCATTCACCAGAAGATGCATCGCGCGTTGACGCTCCAAGATACCAGAAGCCTACTTGATGAGCTTCTCGAGGAAGAGCTCATCTACGCCCGAGCAAGTCGTTCGACCCAACGCACACGAAAACCACAGAGCATTTTCGACGTGGCGAAGCGCGAGCCGTCCGAGATACCAGTCTTCTCATGGAGTCCGGGGAGATTGCGAGCCGTCGATAACGATCGAGACCAGCTGTTTTACTTCCCGTCGGTCACCTGCATTGAGATGCTGGGAGCTGCGGCTTCTGATGCAGATATTGAGAGAAACGAGTGAGCGAACGACAGAACGCCTGACCACACGTTTGACACCCCCGGTTCATCTATTCCCTTGCGCGGACCTTCCGCAATGCACGATGTGTTCACAGAAAGAGTACTCTAGGCGGATCTACAAGCAAGCCCCGATCACGACGAAAACACGGAACCGGCACTGGCAGACGAGGACTGCCGTGCTAAGGTCGCGAGGGTTTGCTTCTTGTGCTGGATAAGGTTCTGAATCACACTGAGCACGTTCTGTTGCTTTGGATCAAGACTGTGCACCGATGGTTGTGGTCCAGTCGGAATTGAATGATGTACAGGTACAGGTGTAGCAGACGCGGGATAGTGCGGCGGCTGTGAAGGCGGCATTGGTTGAGGCCCAACCGGCTGTGAGTTCTTGAGCGTTTGCGTGTGCGGGCGATTCAGATGCTGGGAATGGTTGGCGACAGGAGCTGCTGACGTTTGTGTGGCTGGCGTGTGTGGTCTAGATTGAGGAGCGCCTACATCATTTCAAAAGGGACGATTAGCTACGCTGTGGAAAGGACAAATGAGCACTAAGCGACTCGTGGAGAGATGCGTACCTCGCGACGGAAGCCTTGTGGAACCAGCGTCAACTGAGCGGCGCGCAGGAGGTTGTGTCGTCTCTGGGCTTCCCGCAGCCGCCTTCGGATCGTTCCTTCGACATTGTGAAGTCCCCGGTCTCCGCGTTTGCGCCGAGTCGGGTCTTTGGTTTTCGACCGCTGGCGGATCGACGATTGGTGGCTTGTTGGCAGTGATGCCGTTGGCTGCCGCGAGCCGGTCGTACATACTCACATACGCACCGCCACTCGCAGTGGGGGACACCGTCCTTCTTGTTCCGCCGGCGTGCATGGGCTCTGACACGGCCGGCGCAGGAGGAGGTGACAGGGTCGTGGACAAGCGCTGTGGGGACCGATTCCCGCTCGGGTACTGCGCACTGAGGTCTTGTGTGACGGTCGTGGCCTTTGGCGACTGCAAGAAGATCGTATTGCCTTCGTACTTCGAAGGCACCGTCGGATCGCCCAAGAGAATCGGTGCAGGTCGTGTCGCCGGCGTTTTCCATTGATGTCGGACGACGAACTGCTTTTTATCGTCGTATATTCGCGCTGCATTCGAGGACACCAGGGGAAACGTGAGCGAATCAGCGTATGGGCGAGCGGCGAGGGATGCAGGGTATTCGTACAGTACGATAAAGACTTGGTAGCCGCAGAAGAAGACGACACCGACTCGTCTGGCTGCTTGCACTTGGTAGCCGCTCGGATTTTCTTGTCGTCCAAGATCAGCACACTCGGCATCATGTCGAGAACAAGGACGCGGCAATCGGTGGACGGTCGATGGGCGATCGGATTGCCGCGAATCGTCAGGTGCGTCAAATGCTGGTTCATCGAAAGTGATCGCAGTGCCTCCGGGCTACCGTGAACAGTTCCACAGTGAGTATCCGAGTAAGCTCAGCACACATGATCTGTGTTGACAAGGGGACGACTCACTATTCGATGAGGTTGTCAGACAAGTCCAAGTGCTCAAGGCGCGCAAGCGACTCCAGCCCTCTCGTGTCGGCGAGCCGGTTCCCACTCACGTTGACACGCTGCAGCAGTGGACAGAACTCGAGGATGCTCACGTCGGCCAGTCGATTGAAGCCGAGATTCAGCTCCTGAAGGAACTGCAGTCGCTCGAGCCCATGCGCGTGGGAAAGCAAGTTGAACGACACGTCGAGCGCGACGAGCTCCTTCGGGATCGTCGTCGGGATTTGCTCGAGCTCGTTGTTGGACATGTCAATGGCCATGGCCGTGTCGAACACGCGCAGCGAACGCTCGACTTGCGCCGTCGTGAGGCCGCGTCCCTGAAGGAATACACGAGCGTGAGGCCTAGGCTAAGGAAGAGAGAACGAGAGCAGCTCCCACATACCGAGAGGTCGCAGAACTCGGCCGACGCGCCCTCCTGACCGATGCTCTTGCGCCGCAGCATGGAAGCTCGACCCTGTTCTTCTCTTATAAATCGACCGGCGCGTCACTGTGCCGTGCGACGAGGGCAAGGAGAGAGCGATGGAGCGCGAGTCGGGGGACCCTCGTCGCCGCTACGTTGAGTTCACAGGTCTTGTCTAAGCTCGGGTCAGCCCCGCACGAAAGCTACGGCTGGAGATGACTCAGATCAGCAAGGCGTCATTTTTGGAAACGGAGCGTGAGGGCCCCAGCCCCAGCTGTCCAGAATAACGTCGCAGATAAACGCGCGGATTCCTGAAACTTACTCCTGCTCCGGAAGCTGAAAAATGTGCGACGTGTGAGGCTTCAACATGCATTCTCGGCCGTCGAGAATCACTGTTTTCGACACCCCCTCGTTCCGAATGTCGTCTGAAGGTTGTACGAACGTAGCTTGAACTACTTTCTCAGTGAAATGGAGAGAACCGATTCGTCCCTTTGTTATATGGGACACTAGAGTTACCATGTCGTTCTTCTCGCGGCTCTCGGGCGTCTCGTCGCGACCAAGCGCCTACGTCAACCAGGAGACGCAGCAGAGCGAGCTCGAGCGGCTGTACGTCTCGCGGTTCTTATTCCTTGTCTTCGTCTCTGGACGCGACACACGACCGCCATCTCCGGTGCCTCCTAACACGAGCGACGCTGATTTCTTCCCCTTATATATGACGCAGCCGCGGCCGCCAGCTCGCGAGCCTCGTGCGCGCCGGCGGACGCGCCAAGAACCACGCGCAGACGACGTTCGAGGTGCTCGTGACCGACACGAAGCGCGGGCCGCTCTCTATCGTCGTGTACGTTGTGGTCGTTGCCCCGCCGGGTTTCCTCTGTCTTTCCTCCAGTGTGTGTGACGTGTGACGGAATGGTGTGTGCAGCACGCTGCCGCAGGACTTCCCGACGCGCGCGCCGCACGTGCAGGCCTCGATGGCCGTGCAGCACCCGTGGCTGGACGCGAACGGCAACGTGCAGGCCCACCCGGACCTCAACCAGTGGACGCCGCACTCGGACCTCGGCCGCATCGGTGCGTAGATGGGCTCAATTCTCTGGATGGCGGTTTGTCGGCTGACCTGGAGCGGAACCGTTGTCCCTAGTCTCGGAGATCGTCGCGGAGCTGCGCCGCCAGGCCGCGACGCTGCAGGCCGCGGTGCAGCAGCCTGCGCAGCACCAAGCGCAGCACTACCCGCCAGCGTACCCGCAGTACGCGTCGTCGTCCTCGACGCCGCCGCCGCCGTCGCCGTCGCCCCCGCCGCCCAAGAACGATCCGCCGCAGCTTCAGCGCTCGCAGATGCCCGTGATCCCCGCGATCTTCCCGGACCTCGAGGAGCTCTCGTACGTGCCACTCCGGATTGTGTGCTTTCGGAGCCCTCACTCAGTATGCTCGTTGGGACTGTAGCATCTCGCAGCTCGAGGCGCTGTCGAACGACCCGCGCGCGCTCCAGGCGTTCGTGGGCCGCATCGACACGGTCAAGGAGTTTCTGCGCCTGCGCGACGAAGTCATGAGCGGCAACATGGCGATCGCCGACAAGACGCTCGGCTACGAGGCGCGGCTGCGCGAGCTCCAGCAGGACGTGGGCGCGCTCCGCGAGCGGCTCCAGGCCTCGCAGACGTCGCTGGCGGAGAAGCAGGCGCGCCAGCAGCGCATCGTGCAGGTGTCTTAATGCTACCGCCACCGAGAGAGCGTGGAATTCGCGCAGCTCCGTCACTAACTGATCCCGTCTTGTCATGGTCCCTCTACCTAGCGCCACCGCCCGGACGCGCTGCTCGAGCAGCTCTCGGCCGCGACGCGCGAGCTCGACATGTCCTCGGACGACACGGCGAGCCGCTTCACGCACGGCGAGTTCGACTACGCGACGTTCATCGGCGAGTTCCTCGCGCCGCGCACGCTGTACCACCAGCGCACGCTCAAGCTCAACCGCGTGCTCCAAAACTAATCGGAGCCAATGTATCGGCGTAATAAGAAGAAACAAAAAACGAATTGTCATTTCGTTGGTGTTGATCAGGCTTTACTGATGTCCCACTTCTGGCGGCACATGGGGCAGTGCTGGTTCGTCTCCGGCAGCGTGGCGAGCCATTTCTCCAGGCAGTGGATGTGGAACGCGTGCTTGCACCGGCCCCACACTATCAACACCCAAACCGCCGTCCGTCAGAATACACAAAAGAGGGAGGAATCAAACAAAACGAGAGAACGCACCGGGCGGACAGCCGTCGCCCGGTTGCGCGCAGTCCGGGCAACAGGCCTCGAACGCGTAGCGGCAGATGCCGCAGCACTCCTCGTCCACGCCCCAGGACCACGTCGCGACGCCGTGCCAGCGCTTGACCGTGACCTTCATCTTGATGGATGTGGAATCGAAAATGTGGAAATGCAGGAAAGACCAAACTATAAACCTAGCAACAACTAGGTTTTTTCGCCTCCCTGGAATTGACATAGCTTGCAGACATGGGATGTTTGACCTATAAACCTACTGATATCCACTGTTGTCTCTAGAACACCTAAGGGTTTGTTCCAGCTTCAGCTAGTCGCGATCAATGACGCCCGCACTGTTGGCGATCGCGTAGTGGAGCCGCTCGCTGAGCACGGCCTTGGAGCTGTAGGCCGGCAAGTGGAGCGTGTTCGTGCACGTGCGCGCAAATGGGAGTGACTGGTCCACGTTGTCCGTGTCCACGACGCGCCGCACGACTTCAAACGGGGGCCGCAGCGCTGCGAACCCGCCGGCGGGCAAGTTCGGGCAGCCCGTGGCGTAGAGCAAAAACTCGCGTCGCTGCGACATCGTCATTTCGACGAGCACTTCGACGAAGAACTGCACAGGCTGCGAGTCCTTCGTGTACCCATGGGCGAGCTTCAGCGTCGAGGTCAGCGACTCGACATCCCACGCGATGTCGGAATCGCCACACAGCAGCGACAGCAGCTCGTCCACATACAGAAGGTTGAGCTTCCCCACGGGAAGCACGTCACTGATTCCTTCACGGAATGCCTGCACTTGGGCGCGGATACCGTCGTGGAGCCAGAGGGACAGCACCTTGTCGACGTAGGCTCCCAGGTTCTGCAGCGTTACGTCTTTCTCTTCGCCCTTGGGAACGAGAGGCTTCTGCGAGAGTGGGTCGATGAACGCGAAGCTGACGGCGTCGAGCCACTCAGCCAACGGCATGCCATCGATTTCGATCGATGCCGAGTCAACGCCAGCTTCCACTTGTTTCACAGCGTGCTTCATCTCCTTGATGATCTTGCCGTGACTCAAAAACACACGCTCGAGTTCATCCACTCCGACACGCTGCCCAAGCACCAACTTCATAAACTGGACCGACACGGGAAGCGGAAACAGTCGGTTGTCCATCAACGCCTTGCCGGCTAGACGACCCATCATGCGGAATCGCTCGATCAACTTGGCGGGAGGTGATCCCCCAACGTGTGGGAATGGGAAGAGCCCGTTCGGGTGGCGGATGGACTCGTCCTCACGCTCGTTCTCAATGCCAGATACCCAGCAGCGCGATTGTTCCTTCTGATTCTCTTTGAAAGACTGGAGCGCCTGTGCCGTTGCCGAATAAAATGCAGCTGTTACACCGGAGCCGTACCCTTTCTCGCCCACGAACACAATATCCAAAATGGCCTTTCGCTTTCCGTGCATCTTCATCACAGCCTCCGCCGAGTTGAGAAGGTTGTCTCGGTTTACTTTCACTCGCTCTTTCGGAATCGGTGAGATCGTAATCTCATGGTTGTAGATCCCATCACCCGCGATGCCTGGGCCGTTTGCCAGGCTATCACTTGCTGCGTTGGCGGGGGATCCGGCGGCGTCTTCTACATTTAGCTGGCTTCGGAACCAGTGAAGCGAGCGCGTGCAACCAAATGATGTTGCCTGGAACAGCTTCTCCCGAAGCTCACGCGGAAAGAAGAACTTGCACTCCGAGACCACGGCATCGCACCAGTCCGGATAGATGCCACTGCATACAGAGAGAACGTCTCCCAACTGGGACTCCAGCTTGTTCGAGAGCCTCGCGTTTCGCCACACATCGTCCGAAACCTTGAGCACGATGGGGAGAGCTTCATGAAGGTAACTCAGCAGCCGAACTGACTTCATCATCGGCGAGTCAGGCGAGCCTCCACCGATCGTGCTGAGTTGACTTGGTGCGGCTGGCGATTCATGGTCGAGATCCGTGCTGGAATCTGGATCACGCTTAACAACGTTGGACCAGTCGATTGCAACGTCACACTGCACGTAGTACTTCAGCTTCCACGGAGGTGTTGTGTCAGAGCGCGTTGTGCCACGCTGCATCTCGTGCAGACACTTCAGCATGTTTTGATCGGACGGGAAAACCTTCATTTCAACCGCGTCAACCACTTCGGTTCTTGGTGCAACGGGCAATGCGGAGGAGGCAGGATGCAAGTCGTTGTGGCTTTTCTTTGAATCCTGCCCAACTAATGTTGCAGTCTTGTACCCGCGAGACGCCAGGAATGCCAACAAACTCCGAGCGCTCGTGGAGCTTTTGCACATGTCCGTCACCGAACCCAAGAAGCCCTGGAGATCGAGAACTCGCCGACGACAGCTGGGAAGCGCGAACAGAGAAAATTGGATGCAGTTATCTACGAGTGTTCCTTCTGGATCGTCGAAATTTGACACGCCCATGGCAGCAGCCATGAACGCGGAAAACTTGTCAACATTCCACGGGCAGTTCTCTCCAGCAGACGCAGAGGACCCTGGTGCCACCTTCTCGTTTGCCTTGCGGTTCGACATCTTTTGCTTCTTCTTGTCCCTTTTCGAGCCCTTCGTTTTGGAGATCACTTCCGTCTCATCAAAAGTGGCAAACACCTCGCATAAAGCAGAAGATACATCAGGCTTGAGGATGGTCTTGCCGGTTTCTGGATCCACTTCCGTCATACTGGCCTCGCCAATAGAAGAATCACTTCGCCGGGACTGGAAAAGCGTCTTGACTAGTCCAAACTCCTCTTCACCGGTACTTGTTCCAATGATGTCAATATTTTCAGTGCGTTCGTGTCCGACAACGACGCTCATCTTGGGGGGTCGAATGCACTTTGAATACAACTTTTTGCCACCTGGACTCAAAAACTTCCACACACGTGCGAGGTGAGTCTGGATATCCTCTTCCTTCTTCCGGGCAGGCTTTCCATTAGCTTCTTGATCGGTCGACGTAGACACTGCGGATACACCATCGCTTGATGACGAATTTAGCAGGTTCGAAATTGATGATTCACGCGATGACGATGAATGCGCCAGCAGTTGCCGCAAATGGTCAATGGCAGAACCAGCGCCAGACAAAGGGCGGTTACTGAACAGCTCGTTCTGCCCGGATGTCGACTGCAGCAAACGATGTAACGACTGCCCTGATGATACACCACTGCGTTCACTTGCCATGTTGAGAGCTGACAGCAGGCGGGAAGACCCGAGCCGACTCCGACCGTTGGACAAGTTCTTTACTCGAGACTGTTCAACCTTGATCACAGATGAGATTGGGCCGAATGAGACCTCGACAAAGACACATGCGGCCAGCCCGACAGCATCTGAGCCAGCAGGAAAGCTGTGTATAGTGCCAGCGACGTACAAGTCGTCAACACTCTCACCAGCACGTGCTTTGGGAGTAACCCAGACACTGTCCCCGATTGTCCCAACTGCCAGTGAGCTCTCACGTGGTGGGAACAAGCGACTGAGACTCATGGCTTCAATCACACCGGAAGAGCTAGTTGACGAGGGGTTGTTACCTCGAGGAGGGTAACGGACACGAGCCTTTGAGATACCCTTGCGCTCACGATCACGGCTGATCTTGACATCGAAAATGTCGTGTTCGTTACTCCCTCGAGAACTCTCAGCTCGAGTAACCTCGCCCAAAAGACCGTCCACATCAACAACACTTCCCACCTGAGGCACGTCGTTTCTTGGTCGAATCTTCTCCGCAGGTACGCTCTTCAGAGTGTGTCCACTGGTGAGGAGGCGAACATTGTAGGACTTTCCTGGCTGAATAGACCGTATGGATCCGCGACCACCGTCCTCATCTGAATCGCCCCATTCGACAATCTCTCCTGCATACCAAGCCCCGCGCAACTTCCCGGCGTTGGTGGTCGTGCCATTCTGGACCTCCACAGCAAAAGCACCCTCAGGGCTATCCGACACCGCAGATCTCTCCCGCTTCTTGTTCTGCCGCTTGCGCTTCTTCTCGTCACCATCATTGCTTGTCGAGTCACTTGGAGTGTCTTTGACGAGCGTGTCACCGAATAGCTTGAAGTCGATGTTTATCTCCGAATACACGCCCATGGCAGCCGAAAGCTTGAACTGCGTGTCGTGGAGGACTACCTCAGAGATGTCGTCAGCAGCGTCTTCAACTGGTCTGACAAGATGGATGCATCGTGACTCGTCGAAGCCACACACCCAAAACTTCTTCCATTTTCCATCCACCGCCTTGTGAATGCAGTGACCAATGAGGCTGAAATAGAACGATGCCAACGTCGGGTCTTTCGCAGGCATACATCGAAAAATCGTCTTCTCGAAGGACTGGAAGTGTGTTAAGGCCGATACTTGTATCGTTTTGTGCACTTTCGGCTTGTCCATGGCGTCACGCTGTGCTTGTGTACACACAATCTTGAGCTGCTTGGTGAGTGGATAAAGTTCACGGCCTTTCCCGGAAAAGAAAGACAGGAGAGGTAAGTCCTCTTCTTGATTCACAACTGATTGCAGGCGGGTGACGAGGCTGTTGAACGCTGCCGGTGACTTCGCAAATCGGTCCATGATCACGGCGAGTCGGCTTGGAACGGGATTGGCGTGCCCGAGCGGCACCAGAAACGACAGTATCGCTTCAAGAAGATTGGACTGCTTGAACTCATGTGAAGTGATCGAGTTTTCTTCTTCAAACAATTCGACCAGGTCGATCAGCACCATGTCCCGTTCTTCGGCGGGGGAAGCTTCTGAGAGATCTTTCAGACGCCGAGCTATGTTTTTCAATCGATGGAGATGGAGCATGCCGCTCTCGACCATATTGGATCGGAGAAACTCGAGTAATTGCATGCCGCGCCCAAACACACCGGTGTGATCACGGAGCCCACTGCCTTGAGCATCTCGCTCGGAACGGAAAGCTTGGGCGGATTGCGTATGCAAGCGCTCAATTTGCTCACAGATGCCTCGCCGTTCAATTTCGTAGAACACAGATGAGTCCCGCGTAGATTTCCGCACAATCGCTTGTAGAATTCGCAGCGCAAGGATGTAAGATGCGAGGGTTGGCTTGAGTGGCGTCGACACCGCCGTTTGGGACGATGTACTCGATGGCTGTTGCTCATCTTCAACTCGAGTTGGTGTCTTGGAGATATCAGCCACTGATGGGCGAGGCTCCAGGGTAAACGCGATAGGATCTTGGAACAGGTGATTCACCGTCTCCAGCAGCAGGGAAATGTCAGCACTCGAAAATGACCGGACCATATTGGAAGGGGCCATTTCCAATGCACTAGCCATGGTTGATAGTACGCTTCGATTCACGCTTTGCTGATCACCTTCGCGTAACATTGTGAGCAGACAGCGCAAGACTGTGGTCCGGAAGGTATTGATCTCCTCTGAAGTCGCAAGAATCAGATCGCCTCCAGTGCCGATGCTCGATGATCGACGCCGTCTTTGCCCGGCATCCTTCTTTGTCGGAGTTTCGTCGTGGCGACCTTCACTTGATCGATTTTTCTTCGAGGCGCTACCTTCACATTTGTCGGGCCCAACGGATTCCCTTCGCCGCTTGTTCTTGCGTTGACGTCCAACCACGTCATCGGCCTGGTGGGCTCCTGAATCTTCATCTACTTCGTCGTCATCGGACATTCCCACATCTTCGTCACTGTCGAACTCATCCACCTCATCATCGTCGTCGTCCATGTAGTACTCGTCTTCATCATCGCCGAACTCGTCGTCGTGCTCGTCGTCAGAATCGTGGTGTCCACTGGCACCCGAGACTAGCCAATGCCGGGAGCTAACATGACGACCTTTCTCATCATCTGATTCGTCGCTCTCAGCGTGCTGAAGCACTCGCTGGTGCAAATCGAGCAGCTTCCGCGCCGGTGACACCATATCCCCACCCAAATAACTATCAGCCGAGTCAGCATCGTGAAGGCGTTTTAGCACAGAAACGCCGTCGCGATCAACATCCGTCGGACTCGCCCCGCATTCTAGTAGAAATGAGACGACGTCGCACCGACCTGCCACCGCAGCCACGTGCAACGCTGTACCAGATGGGCCAGTTTGGTGAACATCAGCGCCTCGCTTGATCAAGAACCGGACCATCGACAGAGACGCGACCTCAGATGCTACCACCAAAGGCTTCTCAACTTCTTGCCCGGTGGAATCGTGCACTGATGGGAAGTTCAAGTCTGCACCATCTTTGATAAGTGCGCTAACGGCAGGAATCGAGTCCGCGCGAATGGAATCGAGCAGCAACGTCGCGAGAACATCAGGATCAGGAGATGAATCAAGTCGGATTCGGTTGTGCCCGTTCATGAAGCCTGTCGACTCCTTGGCAAGCAGATGCTGAACTCCAGACGGCGCTCGGTGAACGCGCCGAACCAGCAAAGACACAAGTCTCAACGAATGCTTTGTCAGAGCCGCACTTGTGCTTGTTTGTTGCTGCAGCCACTTGACACCGTCGAGAAGAGGTTCGTAGATTTTATCTTGGACGAAAATCTCCAGCAGTTCGCGTCGGCTGTCTAAGAGATGCATGAGTAGTGATGCTGCAGCCTGACGTGAATCGTCCGGCTCGTCGGCACTTTTGCTTGCCAACACTGAAACCAGTTCAAGGATGACGTCCCTCGTGATGAGTGCGGAGATAGCCGACTGCTTTCGATTTGCGTGTGGAGCTCGACGGAGTAGTAGCAGCAAACACTTTGAAGCACTCACATGGAGGGCCGGCTGTGTGTGCTTGAGTAGCATCCGCAGCAACTCAATCACGCGTGTCGCCAGCTTGAGAGATCCTTGCTCGTCGGCCGCATCCGTGACAGAGGCGTCGACATTACTGCTTTTCGATCCTGGCTCTGACTGGTCCCACTTCACCTTGGAGCAGCACTTTCGCAGTAGCTCTAGAGTGTTCGTTGTGACACTTGAGTGCATGGTATTCTCACCGTTGGTGGCGAGATGTGTCAAGAAGTCGAGGTAGTCTTCGAATGCCGCAGGCTTGATCAACTCCCGAAGCATGGCGCCTTCGGAGCCGCAAAGACCACACAACCCGTTCACGCATTCTTCAACGATCATCTGCTCCTCCTTCGTTGACCGCCCCTTCTTGGCGCTTGCATCTTGAGAAGCTGAGGCCCATTTCTTCAAAGCACCGATGTATATTCGAACAACATCCACGACGTCTTCCTTTTTGAAGAGGTGCCGATCCATCTTCAAGATGTAATTGATAGATTGCACGGCAAAGAGTCGTACTTCTGCTGTGAACTGAGCCGAATCTTGCTTGAAAACTGACGCCAGGACACCCAGTAATGCAGTATCTTTGCCCGCATCCGATCGTCCACTTCCCCCAAAACCATGCACGAAAAATGCACCGACCCCCCCGCCTTGCATATCACCCCATTCAGAGTCTGCTGATGCGTCCATCATGGCCAACGTGTGCGTCAGTGCCTGCAAGGTATCGACCAATTTCGTGCTCTTCGGCTCTTCCAGAAGCTTTTTCAGCACATCACTGGATACGCCGTATGCATTCTTGGCTGACGCGGACTTGGAGTTTTTGGACGTTTTCTTCTTGCTCGACCTATCGCGCTGGGCAACCTTCCGCGCAAGTGTGTGTAAACGCGAGGAAAGATCCGACCGCTTGAGTGCCCGACGCGGGAACGGGTGTGGCGCATGGCATTCTGGGCAGGCCGACTGGCCAGCACCGATGGTCACACCGCACTCGAGACACGGACACTCGAGGCGCCGATCCGAATCGGCGTCTCCATCGCTGCTGCTGCTGCTACCATCACCATCAATGTTGCTCCCGTCGCTCTCGTCGCCGTCTCCACCGGCACTGCCGCCTTCATCGTCGTCATCGTCGTCATCGTCGTCGTCGTCGTCGTCGTCATCGCCTTCTTCTCCGTAGATGCCACCAGCACCGCCGAGCAGCAGCCCGCCGTGCAAGGACCGGCGCGCAATCGACAGCATCGACGGCATCGATCCGTTCGGATTGATCGTCCCGCAGACCGCGCACGCGCGCAGCGTCGGCGCGTTCTTCATCGTGCACGCGACGCAGCTCCACTCGCTCGGTGCCGCCTCGGCGGTGGCCGGCTTGTTCGGGTTGCCCGTGCCGCACATCTCGCAAAAGCGCCGCGCCGCGTCGTTCAGGAACGTGCACGCCGGACAGCCCCACTCGACCGGCTCCGTGGTCGCCGCCGTTGCCGACGAGTCGTCGCCGTTGTTCGCGGACGTTGATGCCGCCGCCGCGGCGTCGTCGGTCTGCGTCTTGCTGCCGTTCGAGTTGGAGCGGCGGCGCTTCTTCGCGTGGCGCTTGCGCTTCTGGCTGCTCGTGCGGCTCGCCGTGTCACTTGAACCAGTCGGCGCCGTTGTCGTCGTCGCGGCGTTTCCTCCGCTAATAGCACTGGCACTCGCCGCGGCTTCAGCGCCTCTCCCGCGCGGTCGCTCGCCGTCGCTTCCGCGCGGCGCGCGCCAGGGCGTCTCGTCGCCGTCCATGTCGCAGCAAAGCTTCTCCCCAAGCGGTCTACTGACTGTCTCGTCGCCTCCACGAACCTCTTCCCTTCCACGCGCGCTTCTCTCCTCGTCGCTCGGCGATTGGGGAAATTGATGGCGCTTCTTTTTCTGTTGGTTGGGACCCCGATTAGTTGGCACGCAGCATGACGTTAAGAACCTATTCTTGCCCCTGGGTCGGGTGAACATAGGAGATATGAACCGTTGACTGTACGTATCAGTTCGTATCATCACCATCCAGCTCTCTCCATGTTTGGAGTGGCACTGGTGACGAGACGAGAGCTGCGATCCGGCTGTATCCATTCGCCATGTTCGCCAAGCCGCAGAAGACGAGCGGCAACTCGCTGCTCAAGAACAAGGACGTCAAGAAGTTCCGCAAGGACCTCGCGCTGCGCTTCCGCGATGGCGCCTCGGACGAGCAGCTCCAGGCGCTGATCCCGAACAAGGCGACCATCAAGAAGCAGAGCTTCCAGGCGCCGTCGCGCATGGTCGTGTACGTGGACGAGGACTCGCGCGAGCCGCTGGCGTTCGACGAGACCGGCAAGGGCGACGGGCTTTGCGTGTCCGTGTACGCGCTCTGGCGGCTCGCGGCGCTGCTGCCGCGCCTCGTGGTCCACGCGCCCGTGAGCGAGTTCGTGCTCCGCGGCGCTGACGTCATGCTGCCGGGCGTGGTGTTCTCGTCGATGGACGAAGTGCAGGGACTGCGCAAGGGCGAGATGCGCGCGCTGTACGCGTGCGGCAACCCACACGCGTTCGCCGTCGGCGAGCTGCTCGTGGATGCCGAGGACATCCAGAAGCACGGCAAGAAGGGCAAGGGGCTCCGCGTTCTCCATTACTACGGCGACGAGTTGTGGAAGATGGGCCCGCAGACCGCGCCCAACGAGGGCTTCCCGGGCCTTGCGAGTGGAGGTGAAAAGGTTGTGATTAAGCCCATCGGAGACAACGGTGTTGCTGCTGAAGAAAGTGACGACGAAGAGGAGACCAACGATGACGCCGAGGCGAGCGCTGCCGGCGTGGACTTGGGCAGCATCTTGCTCGAAGAAGTCACCCACGGCGACCTGGAGGAGAAGCGAGAACCCCCCGCTCAGGTTGATGGTGGCGACGAGGATGAAGTGGAGGAGCCAGCGAACGTCGTGACGAAGGAGGAGATGGACGCGCTCTACTACCAGTCGCTCCTCCAGGTGCTGCGCTCGGGCCGTCTCAAGGAGAAGCAACTGCCCATGCTCGCGAGCACGTTCCACGCCACCGTACTGCTGCCATGCCGTCCCGCAGGCTCAGCTCTCAATATCAAGCAGACCTCCCACAAGAAGCTCTCGACGTTCCTCAAGGCCATGGCTGCCAAGGGGATGTTGGGCGTGAGTGAGAAGGACGGCGTGCAGTCCATTACGGCAATCGGGCCGCGTCACCCGTACGTTCCGACTGAGTACTCCACGCAGCAGCGATCTATAGGTCGGAACTCTCACGTTGGTCTTTTTGTTTGCGTGTAGGGACACGGCGGCCCACACACTGTATCGTACGGCAGAGGACGAGCGGCGCGACGAGGAAGCTGCAGGGAAGCTCGGCGCTGACGGCCGCGCGGCTCCGCCGCCGCCGGGCACGTACGCGCCGGATGTACAGGAGTTTATGGGTCTCTCACAGCAGCTGAAGCGTCTGCTTACGGAAGACCGTGAGCTTGCGGTCCACTTTGAAGACGTCACACGCAACGGCGGGAAGCGCCACTGGGCTGCAGTCGAAGTGCGCGACCTGATTAATAAGTACATCGAAGTCGCCGGACTTGTCGACGTCCGCGATAAGAAATACGTGCGCCTGAACGGCCCTCTCACTGACGCTGTCTTCAGTGGCAGTAAAATGCCTGCCGGTGGGTACCCGGACTCCATGGCGCGGCCCGACCTGTACACGATCCTCATGAACAAGTGCACCAAGTACCACCGCGTGGTTCTGTACCCAGGGCACGAGCCGAAGATCCAGGCCGGCGCAATTCGGAAGATTGAGATCCTTGCGGAGGTTTCGAAGAAGCACCGCAGCTCGACGGTGACGACGATCGCGTGCTATGAGTCTTTCGGTATCGATGGCGCGACGTTCGCGAAGGAGGCACAAAAAAAGTGGGGCTGCAGCGCCGCTCTTCAGCCGTCCGAGGCCAAGAACCGCGGGGACGAGATCAAAGTACAGGGCCAAATGGTGAACGAGATCACGGACTACTTGGCGACCAAGTATAAGATCCCCACCGCCAAGTACGTCAATGTGACGTACGGCAAAAACGTCAAGCCAAAGAAGAAGTAGTTGCGTTTATCCTGTTGAATCTAATGGAGATACCGATCAGCGTTGCGCTTCGCCTTCTATTCTTCCCAAATGGAGCCGTTGTTGACCTTCTTCGGGACAGGACGTGGAGGAGGCGGTGGCGGCGTGGATTTCTGAGAAGTGCGACGACGCGCAGCTGCCTTCTTCTTCTTCTGCTTGTTGCGAGCACTGTTATCGGCTGCCTTTCTCTCACGCTTGCGAATATCCTTCTTGAGTTGCTTGGCTTCGATAGGATGACGCAACAAGCCGTGGTACAGCGTCAGCACCAAGAACATGAAGGGTGTCGCATACGAAATGTAGTGCTCCTTCTGCAGCGCGATCATCACGAGAGCGACGAGCTCCAGCGAAAAGGCAACCAGCGAATGAAGCGCAAGCTCTGTCTTGCTCTGCTCCAAGAAGTCACGGTACTTTTGAGCTTGAGCATAGTTGCCGCTGCCGCCACCACAAAGACGGCACGATCGCGTGCAGAACAAGCAGTACTCTCGGGGCTGTTTAAAGCGCATGACGCAGTCGCATGACACCACGCGGAAGGTCGGCCCGACAACAACCAACTCGTTGTTCTTGGTCCGAATCTTCTTCGTCTTTAAGCGGTTCTCATACTCGATGAAGACAGCACCTGGACCTCCGTCTTCGAACACACAGCGGGGGCAGTTTTCAGCTGTGATAACGACGTCCGGGTCTTCGTTGTTCTCCTCCCCATCAGCCATGTCGAAGAAAGCCGTCGGCGGAAGCGGAGCCATTTCGACATCCGTCAGCGTAATGAAGTAGCGGTAGAGGGCGAGCGCCAGTACGAACGAAGCCGCGTCGAAAAGGAGTTCGTTCGTCATCTGGCGAGGCGGGAAACGCACGATGTCGATGAAGAGCACGATCTTGCCTATCCACGACACCGCAGTGATGGTGAAAAGAGAGAAGATGGTCGCACGGTATCGCTGCTGGTCAGCCGTCAAATTCTCCAGCTTGACACCAATCTCAATGACATGGAGCACAAAAACGACGACAGAGCCGAGCACGAGCAGTGACAAGTGGCGTGGAGCCGAGTCAAGCGGGAGAAGCTCAAAATCTTGGGTGTGACCGAGGAATTGGACGAGCAAGTAAACGGACAGAATAACGAACCACCGCCGCATTCGCGTGCGACGAGCGATAGCGAGTGCGACACGCACCAGTGGCTGAACAGCAATGCGGAGAGCCGAAAGGATGACTGCCACAGTGTACAGCAAGCCGATCGCGACGATGTAGATGACAGTAAGCTCCAGCAGCTCAGTGGTCACGTTCTTGACAGCTTCAAAGCGACGTGACAGCTCGGTCACCGTCCCGACGAGAACAACACCAGCAGTTGCGAGTCCGCCGATGAGCCTTGTGCGCGTTGACGGCTCCGAGCTCGAGAGCTGAAACTCGATCAGCGCGATAGCATACTTGACGAATCCTGGAGCATGTGCCGCCGGATGGAGCAGTGACGTCAGCGACGGGAAGTTCTCCTGGATAAGTGCACTGTCAGCCGAGAGCGATGCTCCCGACCCCACGGGCTCAGCCTGCAGGTCGAAGCGGCGCTGCCAGCGTGTGAGCTGCAGGTAGAAGATGTGCACTACCACGAGATACATCATCCAGAACACCGCCAAGCTGCGGGCCCGAAGGAATCGCACGAGAGCTTGAGGGAGCAGCGAACCGTACGTCGCAAATTCTTCAACGCTGTGGTAACCATCAACGAGTGCCTGGCGATGAAGCTCCACGACAACGTCAGCCTCGCTCTCATCGTGGGATGCCGAGAGTCCGAGAAGATGCGCACGCGCAAGTTCGATGCGCTTCTCTTCATCCTTGATCAGGTCACGGCCTTCTTGGTCGACAACGGCGTCAATGCTGGAAGCCACGCGTTTGAGGAGCTGGTGGCACCACACGAGGCACTGGTGGTCAACAGTGAGACCAACGCCTGGCAACTTGGATGCAAGCAGCGCGAGACCGTGAGTCGATGGCACGATACCATCCGTGCGGGACAACGACGCGTGGATGGTCGTGTCCTTGTGGCCGCCAGAGATGGAGATGTAGGCGGTCGATGGCGGCGCCGTCTGCGCCGTGTCGATGCGGCTGTACACATCTTGCATATCCGAGTCGAAAGGATACGGAGGCTTATCGTATGGAGCGCCCAACGACACCACAAACTGGATCGAGCGGCGCTTGTGGTTGGGCAGCAGTTCCGCTACACGCGTCACCACGCCGCCCATCGAGTGCGCGACGATGACAACGCTCTCGGGGATCTTCTTCTTGTTGCCCTTGGCTTGCTTCTTGTACTGCTTGAGGATCACGCGGATCGCGTCGTTCATGAAGCGCGCCTGGTCGTCGACGAACTGGCCGTTGAGCCCGGTGACCTCCTCCTGGAAGTCCAGCGCGAAGAGATCAAAACGGTTCGGGTCAATGTCCCACAGGTGGCGCCCGAGCGAGCGCGCCTGCTTGTGGCTGCCCATGTGGCCGGGCACGAAGAGCACGGGCACGCCCGTGCGCTGCTCGCGCGTGGTCTGCTGGTGCACGCTGTAGAGCGCGTATTTGCGGTGCAGCGCCTTGAAGCCGTCGGTGATAGGCGTGTACAGCGGCCAGGAGTAGGTCATGTCGCAGCCGGACGAGAGCTTCGACGTGTGCACAAGGTCGACGACATACAGTGCCGTGAGCAGCACGCTGGCCAGCGCCAGCAGCGGCAGAAAGAGCGCGCGGATCGTCGGCATCTCTTTCCCTTCCCTTTCCTCGACCTTCCCGGAAATGCCGCCACGCATGACTGCTTTGCTCCCTCACAAGAGCAACATTGTCACCCTCAATAGAGCACGAAGCGCTCTATTGAGATGATGTACGGTACGAAGTAGTCTATTTGCCCCCCAGGGGTTCTATTGGATGAACATCGTCAAGCTCATCTTCGGGACGACGGCCACTGCTTCGTGAGCGCGTGGAGATCAGCGACCGTGTCGACGCCCGGCAGCGTCCAGTCGACGCGCACGATCTTGATCTTGTGGCCGGCGTAGAGCACGCGCAGCTGCTCCAGGTCCTCGGCTTCTTCGAGCGGACACTTGGGCATGGACGGGAACTGCAGCAGGAAGTCCTTGCGGAACGCGTACATGCCGACGTGGCGCAGGTACGGCACGTCGTTGGGCGTGAACGCGCCGCTCTTGGAGCGCGGGATCAGCGCGCGCGAGAAGTACAGCGCGTTGCTGCGTCGCACGCGACACACAAACTCGCACATCAGATCGGTTCCCGTCCCCCCTTCAGCACCAGAAACGCACTACTGTACCTGTTGATGTCGGTCACGCACTTGACGACGTTGCGGCTGTGCGCATCGTCTTCGCTGTCGATGGGCGTCGCGAGCGTGCTCATCACGCTGGTCGGGTCGTTGCGCAGCGCCTCCACGCACAGATCGATGTGCTTCGGGTTCACGCCCGGCTCGTCGCCCTGGATGTTCACGATGATGTCGTACCCGCTGAGCTCCGCCGCGTCCATGAGGTTGAGTGCCTCGACGACGCGATCCGTGCCCGTGGCGCACTCCCCCGTCAGAATCGTGTGGCCACCGACGCCGCCAATCACGTCCACGACGCGCGCGCTGTCGCTGACCACGACCACTTTGGCGAGCAGCTTCGACTCGGAGGCCGCGCGGTACGTGTGCTCGATCATCGGCTTCCCGAAGAATTCGGCGAGCGGCTTGCCCGGGAACCGCGAGGACCCGAGCCGCGCGGGGATCACGCCGAGCGCCTGCTTCATCTTCCGGAGTTGCCCCCAGAAGGAAGGATGACGACGTGAACTAACGGCACTCAAGCGAGGGGATTGGTCCAGCGCGACTAAGTACGAAACGGCCCAAAACAAGTACATTTTCTGCTTGAAACGGCTCCTTCCTCCCACATTCCTCATTTCGCCAAAATGCTGCTGGAGGCCGGGCTCAAGGGCGACGACAACAAGGCGCCGCGGCGCAGCCTGGGCAGCAGCCTCAGCACCAACTATGTGCGCTACGAGCGCTGGGTCAAGGCCATCGGCTGCAGCGTCTTTGGCGCGTGGGTACTCTTCGTGCTCGGGTACTGGGCCACAACGTCGTCCGCGGATGGTGCGGCATTGAGCAGCGCCGGCCACGAGCGCGCGCAGGGCTTCGCTAGCAATACCATAGAGAACGGCTTTCCGGACGAGACGCGGTTTATCGTGATTGGCGACTACGGTACGGGCGACGACAGCCAAGTCAAGGTCGCCGAGGCGCTCAAGGTCCATGTGGAGACGATCGACCCGCAGCCAGCCTTTGTGCTGTCGACCGGTGACCAGATCTACGAGCACGGGTACGTGCACAGTACTGCCATTGGGGATGACCGGTGCATTCTTGGTGACCTTGACATGTGACTGCATGCAAACAGTATCACATCGGCGAAAGATCCGCTGTTGGTGTCTCGCTTTGAGAAGGTAGGAGCAACGGATCTTGTCATGCACGAGGAGTTCGAGCGGCACTGACCGTACCTATCGTGACATTGTGTCCGAGCAGATGTACACACATCCGGTGTTGCAAGTGCCCTGGTACATCACGTACGTATTATGCTGTGTGGGGAGCTGAAACGTAACCGTTTGAGTATCCCATTGACGAAGGAGTGTACACTTTGACCCGTAGCATCGGCAACCACGACTGCGAAGGCTCCATTGCCGCGATGCTCGAGTACGCTAGCCAGAAGCGCTCGCTCTGGTACTTCCCCCAGCGATACTACAAAATTGATCGCCCAGTGGCGCCCAAGACGATCCTGCGCATGGTTGTAGTCGACGCGTGTGACCTCGTGTGCGGCCACGAACCACGCAACTTCCGATGCAAGGAGAAGATGAACGAACAGTCATCGGAACAAACGCGGCTCGCTCAGTACGAGTGGATCGAGCAGCAACTCAGCGCCGGTATGCCCGCAGGAGTGGAACGCATGTGGACGATTGTCGTTGGCCATTGGGCTGTTTACAGCTACGCGGGCAATGCCGATACACCCGAGTTGATCAAGTCCCTCGATCCCCTGTTGAAGAAGTACAAGGTGCACGCCTACATGAACGGCCATGACCACTGCATGCAGCACATCAAGCGGAAAGACGACGGTAGCGCTTGGGTGATGAACTATTTCGTGTCGGGTGCTGGCGGATATCGCGTTCACGACCTCAAACCCAACTCGCGCTCGAACCCGGACCTGGTCCACGCCGCTATGACGCACGGATTCATGTCCGTGCGACTCACTCGGGATCTCTTCCGCGTTCATGTAGTTGATACGCTCGGAGAAATCCTATATACAACCGACGTGCCGTATGAGCAGTGATAACAGCGAAATTGCAAATGCATGTAAAGCTCAACGAATCAAAGGCACTTCATTTCAACATTCTCTGTCGAGTGCGAACGCTTGAATCCACTACAACGCTCCCAAAGGTTATTGAAGCTGTGTGTCGGATGCGTGCTGGTGGTTATGCCGGATGCTGTGCGGATTGTGAGAGAGTTGACCGATGTGGTGGTTTTGGAGAAACCGCTTCTTAGCATGATCAGGGACTAGAAGATCATGGTCATCACAGTAATGGCTACACTGTGTGATCACCATGCTCATGACGAGAGGAGCAGCAATCTTGCATACGGAGAACCAAGTATCCGCCATGAAACGTCACCATGCTGTCCTTTCATTTCGATCACCTTATTTGTCCTTCTTCAACGAGTACCACGTGAATTCCTTGGCCTTCTGCAGCATCAGCACGAGCTGGTTCTCCTTACGCTTGGTCTTGACATCCGAGATCTCATCGTAGAGCTTGAGCGATAGCACACGGGTCTTTCCTTCCAACTTTTTGATGCGCAGCTCGAGCGAGGATGCCGCCCAGTTGATCTCTGTGAGTTCCTCGTCGTGGACCCCGATGCCCGGCAGCGTGATGTACACCGACACCCGCTTCTTTCCGTCGGCCCACGCGTAGTTGGTGATGGACTCCACGTGCTCGATCTCGTCCGCGTTGATCTGCTCCGACTTGAGCAACCGCGGCGCGGCTTTGCCGTCCCACTCGTGGACCTCGACGCCGTCGCGCTTCTTGTGCGCGTAGTAGTAGCTGTTCTGGCCCTTGGTCTTGATGTTCGTGTGGAGCGCCGACTGGTCCGCCGTCTCGCCGTGCTCCGCCACGGGCTGCTGCTCCGCCACGACCTGCTGCTCGGTCTCCTCGGGCGACGCCATCTCCGTCCGTTGCCGCTTTGCCTGTTCAATTGCGAACTGCTTGGTTCGTATCTGCCCTCGTGGCGCCCAAGAGACATCATTCGACATCAGTCAAGCAGATTCTAGAAAGTGCATACCGATATCATACCGGTTGCAGCAACTACCACAATACCGGTATTATACCGACATCATCTTCGCGCCAGAAGGCCAGTTCGACTAAACTGGCACACTGTACCACGTTCAAATCCGAACCGTTCAAACGTTTGAAATATTCAAACCTTTGGAGGAGTAGGTTTGAATGTTGGTTCCCCTTCCCCCTTTGGACGAGCTTTTTCCCTTCCCGTTTGTCGACTCCCTCATTTCCCCATACAAACCTTCGGGCGAAAAAGCAGACACCACAATGGCGGAGACAGCGACCGCGCCGCCGGCCCCGAGCGCCCCCACTGCCGCCGCCGCGCGCACCGAGACCCCCGCGACGTCTGTGACGTCGGCGGCGTCGACGCCCGCGGCCGAGAAGACGCCGACGGCGCGCGCGACGCTGCAGCCGCGCAGCGCCAACGTCAGCGGCGGCAGCACGCACACGACGGTACTGTCGCTCTTGTTCTCTCCTCCGTGACTTCCAATGAAGTCTCTGTATGTGGATATATATACTCACGACATCCGATCTGGCGATGTGTGTAGCCCCGCGCGGACCGCTTCATCCCGAACCGCAGCGCGATGAACATGGACGTGGTCCAGTGCCGCACATCGCCCTCGCGCGACTCGCCGTCGCCCGAGCCGAGTGACGAAAAGCGCGCGGCGAGTGGCGGCGCGAGCGGCTCGACCGCGCAGCCCGAGGACGAGGAGAAGGTGGTGTACAAGAAGCGCCTCGCGAGCGCGCTGCTCGGCAACGAAGACGGCGAGAAGCACAAGATTCTCAAGTTCACGGCCAAGCCGGCCGTGCCGCCGCCCGAGTCGTTCCAGTCGTCGCTGCAGGCGCGCTTCTCGCACAACAAGATCAACTCGATCCCGGCCGCGAACGCTCGCAAGCTCAACCGCTACGTGCCGTCGGCGCCGATCAAGGTTCTCGATGCGCCCGAGCTCATGAACGACTACTACCTGAACCTGCTCTCGTGGGGCCAGAACAACATCCTCGCTGTAGCGCTCGGCCAGTGTGTGTACCTGTGGAACGCCGAGACCGGTGAGATCGACGAGTTGATGAGCCTGGAAGGAAATGACTACGTGAGCTCGGTGAACTGGAGTGACGCAAGCGGCTCTTCTCACCTCGCCATCGGCACGAGCGACTCGGTCGTGCAGCTGTGGGATGTTGCAGCTTTCAAGCAAGTCCGATCAATGAACGGCCACTCGTCGCGCGTCGGCTCGCTCGCGTGGAACAACTACATCTTGTCGTCGGGCTCGCGTGATAGCAGCATCATCCACCACGACGTGCGAGCTCGCGAGCACAACGTTGCGACACTCGCGGGCCACTCGCAAGAAGTGTGCGGTCTCTCGTGGTCGCCCGATGGAACCACACTGGCGTCGGGTGGAAACGACAACACGCTTTGCCTATGGAAGGCGTCGACAATCGGCAGCAGCGTTCGCCCTCACGCTCCAGCTTTCAGATTGGAGCAACACACGGCGGCAGTGAAGGCACTTGCATGGTGCCCGTGGGAGCGCAACCTTCTGGCGACCGGTGGTGGTACTGCTGATCGAACGATCAAGTTCTGGAACACATCGAACGGTGCGCTCCTCAATTCGGTCGACACGGGATCTCAAGTGTGCTCACTGCTGTGGTCGACCACGGAGAAAGAACTCCTCTCCTCGCACGGTTACTCGCAGAACGAGCTGTGCTTGTGGAAGTACCCGAGCATGACCAAGGTGAAAGAGCTGACGGGCCACACATCTCGTGTGCTTCACCTGGCTGCCTCTCCGGACGGATCGACCGTCGTGTCTGGAGCTGCTGATGAGACCCTGCGATTCTGGAAGGTGTTTGGATCGAACCGCAAGGCCGGTAAATCCGGTTCCGCTACGACCGAGCTGACGACGTCGTCGCTCTCGAACGTGATGAGCATCAGATAAAGAGACGCAAAAGAGATGATGCGGAGCATCCATGGCGCAAGAAGAAGAAGAAGCTGAAGATTCGAGCCAAGTTGACGAAGCTGCGCGTGGAAATGTTCTGTGTGTGTTTGTGTTTGCCCTGAGATTGCTGTAGAGAAAACACGAACGCAATTGCCACAACACAGTTATGATTGAAGAACCCAATGCCCAGCGTTGAGGAAATTGAAGGAGTGCCAACCCCAGATGAAGACGAGAAGACCATGTCCAGGTTTTTGTACGATGAACTTGTATGCTGAATAGAACTGCCAGGTAACCATGCGTGTGTATTTCCGGTGTTTCAACGTCAGCAACATCCTTTCAACGGCCAATTTTCAATGGCCCAATTTAGACCCTGCGACAAAATTCTCCTGGCACTCACGTCGTCAAGTTTCCTAGCTTCACGCACTGACCAACTGTCGACCCAAAGCACATTTCGCGGCATTCGATCTGGTGAGATGGGGAAGGATGCAGGGCCGACGGTCGTGCCGCTCACGGAAGGCGACGTCGCACGGCAAGCGGAGTTGGTGGTGATGGAGTATCTCAAAACCACGCGATGCGCCAAGACCCTGGATGCAATGCTATCGCTCGGCTCTAGCTCCTCGGCAGTCTCGCCCATGTCGAGCGAGATCTACACGGAGGATGTCAAGAAAAAGAAGAAGACGGGTGCCAAGAGCGTCCTCGACTACATGGTGTCCAAGATGGAAGGCGAAACGCGAGCCGATACGACGCAACCGCCCTCATCTACTTCGCTCGACAGGACGCTGCCAAGAAGCAACAGCTCAATCAGCACCAGCAGTAGCTCCAGACGCCGCGCGAGCACAGACGACAGCGGTGATGACACGGCTAGTGCGGTGGAGTGGACCCGAGAGGAAACTCACCTCCTCAAGAAGGCGATCAAGCAGACGGCCGACGTTGACGATAAGAACGAGCGGTGGAAGCAGATTGCTAACATTGTCGGCAACGGCAAGTCCAAGAAGCACTGCTATCTCAAGTATAAACAGCTCAAAGAGGAAAGGAGCTCGTCGCGGTCCCCAAGCAACGGCGATCGGCCCCGCAGCCGACGCTCTTCCGAGGGAAAGAGCCGAGAGCTAGAAGCTGCCTCGTCGTCAACATCGTCTGCTACACGAGACAGCGCAGTCAAGCCAACAAAAGACGTGGCTCGGCCCGCGCAAGCCGTTCGCGAAGCAGAAGACGAGCCGACGTACTTGGTGAAGCGTGCTCCATCCTCTGTGCCACAACAGCCAGCCATCAAGATCGCTGGCGAGTCCCTCGAAATGGAAGACTGTGAGGACTTTGATACTGCCCCCGTGGTGCCCGTGTCGCGCAGTACCCTCGGAAAGACGTCGTCAACATCATCATTGGCGTCAGCCACCGTCGGTCGTCCACCGTCCACGGCGGAAATTGAGTCTCTGCGCGACATCCTCTTCCCGGAGGATCGGAAGAGCTTCAGCTCGCACTGGGAAGAACAGGTTCGTGTCTAGGAACTGAGAGGGTGATTTGCGTGGATGCTGATCCAGATTCCTTCTGCGACAGGGGTTCCCCTTCTCCGACGCCCGGAACTTGCGGTACGGTCTCGTTCAGCACCAAGGCGGTCCATGTGGCGTACTCGCCGTCGTGCAAGCGTTTGTACTCCGGTTCTTGTTTGAGACAGTGCGGCCAAGCGACTGGCGCAATGTACGTGTGATGGGATTCGCTGCTGAGTGAGCTAAAGATCTAATGGTGTGAGGCATCCATCTTCATGACTTGTAGCCGACCAAACGTGACCAAGAGCAGGCGCTGGTCGAAGCGCTCTCGCACATTTTGTGGCAAGCCGCTCGGGGCTCGCGGCGTGGCGAGTGTGTCGTCGTGATCAACGACGAAAAGGCGCCAACATCGTCCTCGGCGAAGCGCAAGTTCATGGCCAACATGCAGGTCTTCACCGCAAAATCGGCCGATCAAACCAAGGCGCTGCTCACGCAGCACGTGCGGCAGTTCACCGCACCGCGAGGCAACGGGCTCGTGCTGCTCGTGCTCTCGGCACTGCTGAGTAAGGGCGTCGAGACCATCAAGCCCGAGATGGATTCCGTCGAGGGCGCGCTCGGCGGCGGCGGCAAGCTCATCGGCGGCCACGACTACTGCACGCAGGAGATCGTTAACCTGCTGCTCTGCGGCGTCGCGAGCAGCAATGTGTTCAACGGCAAGCAGTTGCTGGAAGGCGCGAGCGAGGACGACCCGAAGGCGGTCGTGCTCAAGGGCATTCCGGCGCGCTGTGACGTGGGCTTCCTCTCGCTTTTCGAGGCCTACGAGTACATCGTCGTGGGCAACCACCTCAAGGTGCCGCGCTTTAACGTGTGGGTCGTGTGCAGCGAGTCCCACTACTCGGTGCTGTTCGCCGAGCCAGCGCTGCTCACGAGCGACGCGATCCACGACAAGACGCCGACGCTCGACGTCTTCTACTTCGACGGACTGGGCAACCAGGACGAGGAGATCCGGCTCACGGTCCATGCCACAGCGCTCTCGCACAAGCCCAAGCCCAAGCCCGACGATCTCGTGCCGCCGCTGAACCTCGTGCTCCAGACCAAGTGGCCGCTGGCGCGTGTTGACTGGAACGGCGTGGAGCCGCATCTCTAAAAGAAACTCCAGGTGCAAGTAATACATGTAGGCGACATATTTCCCTTACTGGATTGTGGGTCTGCTGATTGCTCTGTGGTTGCTTCCATGAAATCGTAGCGGTGGCGATAGCCGCCCTCAACGTTCCCGCATCCGGGAATTGCGTGGCAGATCGTTACGGTATTCGCTTCAACCTATTTCCCACGTCACGGCGGCATGCGCGTCGGTACTGTAGGGGCGACGGGCCGCTCCTTTTCCATGCAGACAGCTTGTGAGTGTGCGTATGAAAGTTCTATGAACGCGATGCTCACGCCGTCTCGATGGGGCGCGCCGTTCGATCTTCTGCGTTGTCCCCCTGGCCGACCCGACTGCGAGAGCCCGACTGCGCATTGGCCGCCAGGAGAGCCAGCGGTACGGTGCGACTTGAGCGATGGAGAGATGATGCGCTCCGCGGCTTCAACGTGCACTCGTTGTCTGCCTCTGGGTGCTATTTTTCCACGCATGACAGGATGGGGAACACAGCGCCAACCCTGTGCAAGTTGAGTTCTGTGGTGCCGCGGAGAGACCCAGATTCTGGCCCACGCCAACCAGCATTCTTCTGTGGAAAAACAGCGCACATTCCGCCGACATTCCATCGAAAGTCGCCATAGAAAGTGCGACTTGTCGAATATTCACCAATGACACACGTCTTGTGGTATCATTAGTAGCCAATCAAACTTTGGATCTCCTCAAAACATGGCTACAGTTTCTCGGCTCCGATGAGGTCACCACCCCGAAGGGTGGATGGCCCCGTCCAACGTGACGCTCCACTCTTCCGCCGGCTCGTGGAAGAAATGCGAGAAAGAATATCGTCGTCGCATTCCTTGCCACCTCCCCTCCGTCGCCTCTTGATCCAACCGCATCCCCCTCCGGCCGCCCCCACGTTCTCGACTCGGTGGAACGTTCCGTCCTTCCGCCCCCACACCACGCACAAAATACGTGTCGGGCGTCTGGTTTGCCTCTGGTGCCCGAGCGGCGACTGGCCGCCGTACACTTGTGTGTCACTTCCCAATCTGCCGCGGCTGTCTCCTCTCGCCCACGAGGGAGAGAGCGAGTGAGTGTACCGCCGGCGCCCCACATCTCCGCTCGCTCGCCGGGCGATAGACCGACCGCCTTTTCCATATTTCACCTCAGGTCGACAAACAGTCCACTCGCCCGATGCGACGCCAGCTCCCAGAGGCGACCACGCCGTCGCCGACGCCGGTCGGGATGCCGTTTATGGACCCGGAGATGATGCGCAAGATGCAAATGGACGCGCTGGTCAAGTACCGCGGCCTGCTGCTCGTGCTCGCGATCGGCTACGGCATCATCGCGTTCCTCTCGGCCGCGCTCATCGTGTACCTGCGGCGCAACCGCGCGGTCGCGTTCCGCGGCGACTCGAACGCCGCGCGCAAAGTGATCTTGCCGGCGTACGCGCCGCTGCTGCTCATGCTCATGCTCATGGCGCTCGTGTACGCGGTGTTCTTCTGCGTGCTGCGCGTCATGACGACCGACGTGTTCAAGGCCGCCGGCGTGCTCGAGAACGAGGCGTACTACTCGATGCGGCTCTTCTTCATGCTCATCGTCGTGGTCTACATGTACCAGAAGAGCGTGACCACGCCGGCGCTGCGGCGCGCGACGCTGCTCACGCTGCTGCTCTCGACCTACACGCTGCCCGTGGTGTGGCTTGTGGAGACCTACGCCACGGGCAGCACCGCGGTGCGCCACTGGGTGCCGCAGCTCGCGCGGGTGCTCATCGTCGTGCTCTGTCTCTACGTGTTCGTCTCGCCGCCCGAGCGCGCGAGCAAGCGCTCGATTCGCGAGTACATCTCGTTCGTGCTCGTCTACTTCGCGCTCTTCTTCACGTACAGCGAACTTTTCCAGCAGCTCAAGCTCGACGAGGGCTTTTCGGTGGCGTACGCCAACATTCTGTGGGGCGCGCTGTGCCCGCTCGTGATCTGGCGCGTGCTCAAGGCCGACACGGAGCACTGGCGCGGGCTCGGGCGCCGCGCGGTCGCGCTCCAGTCGCTCTTCCGCCAGAAGCACCGCATGAACGAGCGCATCTCGTCGCGCGGGCTCCACGTGCTCATCGAGATGCACCGCAAGTACATCATCGACTTTGCCGTGCTCGAGCTCAAGCACAAGATCGGCACGGGCTCGAGCGCGATCGTGTTCAACGGCGTGCTCCACTCCAAGACGCCCGTGGCGGTCAAGGTGTACTCGCCCTCGGAGCTCACGGACGAGGTCGTGGCCGAGTTCTCGCACGAGGCCGCGCTCTGCGGCGCGCTCCACCACCCGAACATCGTCAAGTTCTACGGCATGTGCGTGTGTCCACCGACCGTGTGCCTGGTGTCCGAGCTCTGCCAGGGCTCGCTGGACGACGTGACCACGGCGCTCGCGCGCCGCCCGCACGACCCGGCGCGCCAGCAGCTCATGATCAACCTCAACTACATGATCGACGCCACCCGCGCGGTCGCGTACCTCCACAGCTTCTCACCAGCGTTCCTCCACCGCGACATCAAGCCCAGCAACTTCCTCGTGGACCGGCGCTGCGTGGTCAAGCTCACGGACTTTGGCGAGTCGCGCAGCCTGCCGCGCGAATGCGCCGGCCAGCGCCACGGCGGCGGCGTTGGCGGCGGCGGGAGCCTGCTCCAGTCGGCCGACGGCGGTGCCGCGCTGCTGGGCGGCCGTGCGTCGCTGGACGGCTGGGTCGGGCTGCCCGGCGCGGCCACCGAGTCGCTGCACACGTCGGCGATCCGGCGTCCGGCCATGACCGTGCGCGGCACGGCCGAGTACATGGCGCCCGAGCTCATCCAGGGCAAGGCCGGCACGGCGCTCTACGGCGAGGCCGCCGACATCTTCAGCCTCGCGATGACGCTCTGGGACATTTTGTACCCGCTGGACGACAAGTACCCGCGCGCGCACGGCAACCACCTCAAGGTCTTCGAGGCCGTGCTGGCCGGCGAGCGCCCGGCGTGCCGCGACGCGCTCCACCCGGAGCTCTGCGCGCTGCTCGCGCGCGCGTGGGACCCGCGCCCGGAGGCGCGCCCGTCGGCGCTGTACGTGCTCACGTCGCTCGAGCGTGTCCACGCGCAGGTGAGCGGCGAGGCGGCGCTGCTGCTCGCGAACGCCATGGAGAAGAAGATCATGATCAGCCGCAAAGGCTGCACCACGGAGCACACGTCCGCGGGCCAGGACCTGGTCCAGAAGATGCTCGAGTTTGACGTCGTGGACTCGGTCGAGGAGGCCGTGCGCGCCGGCAACGGGCTGCTCAGCGCCGGGCTGCTCCACCACGCGCGCCACGTGCTGGGCTTCGAGTGCTCGGCTGAGCAGTACATGTTCGACGAGCCGCGGCTCGACGCGCTGCTGCTGCTCTCGGCGCCGCACCTGCAGCCGATCGCCGAGCAGCTCAGCGACGGACGGCGCCGGCGCTCGTCCTCGGCGTTCGCGGGGGCTGCGGCCGCCGCCGCTGTGGCCGACGCGCGGCCCGTGCTGGACGACGACTACGCCTCGACCGTCGGCGACGGCGACGCGTCCTCGGCGTGCTACTACGGCGACCAGGACGGCGACTTTGACGGCGAAAGCGACTTTGGGCGCAGCGTCGGCCCGCAGGTCTCGGCCGCCAGGCACAACAACGCCGACGAGAACCGCGAGGTCGAGACACCGGGCGTCGCGGCCGCGATCGGCCACACCGTGAGCGAGCTGCTGCGCTTTGGCCCGCGCCGCAAGCTCTCGCGCGCCGGCGCCAACAGCGGCCACGACGACGTGCCGCAACCGCCGTCCGCGGCCACGCTTTGGGCCGACACGGCCACGGGCGAGACCAACACGTGTCCGTGCAAGCGCCTCGGCGCCGGGCTCATGTACATCTCCAAGCGCGGCGGCCACGGCGGATATGGCGGTCCGCACGGCAGCAGCAGCGGCGCCGCGGGCAGCGCGATCAACAAGCGGTTCCGCCGCGCCAAGCGCGCGGGCAGCGGCAACGGCAGCTTCCTCCCGGGCGACTCGCAGCAGCACCACCAGCACTCGCGCCACTACGCTCAGGGCGAGCTGTTTACGACGCCCCCCGGTGGTGTGAGCGGCAGCGTGAGCGGCGCCGTGGGCCGCGCGTCGTCGCAGTCGGCCGTGGAGCACGGGCTCACGGCGCGGCTGCTCATGAACGACTTTACGCACACGAACGGCAGCGACGCGTACGAGTCGCCGGCGCAGACGCCGCTGAGCGCGAGCGACGTGGAGATGGGCTTCCACGTGGCCGACACGAGCGACGAAGACGACGAAGACGACGACGAGGACGAGGCCGCGCGGCGCCACCGCGAGCTGCGCCGCCGGCTCGGGCTGAGACCGCCGGCGCCGCGCCGCGCCGCGGGCGGCCGCGTGGGCTCGAACACCAGCAGCACGCAGGACGGCTCGAGCAGCCTCGAGAGCTCGGCCACCGTCCACGCCGTGGATATGGCGTAAGCGCGGCCGGATGCGCGTGGATATGTTACATGGTTATTAGTAGTCAGTTTGTGGTTGTGATGTGAAAACGAGCAAGCGGAACACAAAAAAGCAATGACGGTCTCACTTGGATGGAACAAATGAGACTGAAGAGAGAGGATACTTTGTGGATTTGGAGGTCGCTGGGGCTTCCGTGTGGTGACGCAGAGAGACTGTGCCCAACGCCCGACGCACTCGTGCTACACAGTACTGCTAGTAGTGCAATAGCACTACAAGTAGTGTCGTGGACGAAAGTGGGGCTTGCAACGTCATTTTTCCCGGCAGTCATTCGATTCACACTGTACTACAGTACTAGAAGTCTACAAACATCTTCCCACTGAAACTCGCACACAACTCGCAATACAATACGCACGTGCGCTCCTGTCGTTCGGGGCGCGTTAGGCGAATCCGCCGTCTTGGTGGTCCACGTGCTGCTGGAAGCACGCGTCGAACTCGTCCAAGTCCGAGGCCGCGTCGGCAGGCTCCGGATCCGGGTCGGCGCCCAGCAGCTTGGCCGTGAGGATGTTGTCTTCCGAGGCGGCCTTGTGGCGGTGCAGCCGGAAGCCACGCCGCGTGAGCCCACCGGCGTGTCGCGCCTGCTCGAGCCGCTGGCCGAGCTTGCGGCACTGGCAGATGCCGTTGTCGTAGATCGTCGCGGTAGACCGCGCAGTGGTCACGCCCGTGAGCGCGGACCCCAAGTGCTTGCGGCGCGAAAGGACCGACTTAGCGCGCTTGGATGCCCGCCCCGACGAGGTTGACCGCGTGGCGCTGCCCTTGGTGTTGGGCAACGGCACCAAGTAGTCGAGGCGCTCGTCCTCATGGATGTCACCCGTCTCGACCTCCTGGAAAACGTTCTCGCAATGTGCGAAGATCGGGCGGCATAGGTTGATGTTGTCCTCGTCAAAGAAGTAGAGACCGTCGCCCGACTCGTACGGCCGCTCGTGCTTGACATGGTGCATGAGTCCAGAGTCCATGAGCGCGTTGCCCAGGCGCACGGCCTCGGCCTCGCAGTTCACAAAGCGGTGCTCGGTCATGCTGGCCGAGAACGTCGTTGCCGAGAACGTCCTGACCACGAGCTCGTCGTACTTGTTGTAGAGCGGCTCCTGGTCCAGCCCGTCGTTGAGATTGGCCGCGAAGACGGCGAACATTTCTTCCTGGACGCTCTCGAGGATGCTCACGATGTTCTGCGCAGAGGGCCGCAGGCGCGGGTCGCTGTGCCACGCGCTCTCGATCACCTCGCGCACGGTCGGGTGCACGGTCGTCTCTCCAATCTCCGGGCGCTTGCCCTCGATCACCGACTCGAAGATGTGGAGGTGGTTGTTGCGGACGGCGGGGAACTTTTCCTTGCCTGGATGTAGGATGTCCCACATGGTGATGGCAAGCGAGTACACGTCCGCGGCCTCGCCATAGGAGGCGACCCCGGCACGGCCCTGGATGATCTCCGGCGCCATGTAGTCAACGGTCCCCTTGACCGTGAGCTGGGGTGCAGAGGGTTCGTTTGCCTTCGACAAAGGCCGGTCGCTTCCAGTGCGGCGAAGACTCGCCGCGTCGGTGGTTCGTAGTGCGAACGCGGTCGTGTCAAAGAAGCTGCTATCTTCGCCTGTCACTGACATCGACGTCGAGGGCATTGCTATCTGAGACTTGGGCAGACTACGCGACTCGCCAAAGTCCGTGAGCTTGACCGTGTTGTCAGCGTCCACGAGAAAGTTGCTCGGCTTGATGTCGCGGTGCACGAACGCCGGCGAGAAGCTGTGGATGTACGCGACCGCGCGCGCCGCG
>JAADWV010000770.1:0-13775 GCA_023336295.1 Pythium folliculosum
ATCAACCTGATGGTGGCGTTCGTGTCGATGGCGCTGCTGTGCGTGTTTCTGTTGGTTCGTATCCGTCGGAACCGGCAGCGCGCGCTGCTGGGGGACACGGCGGCGGCGCGCAAGATCGTGCTGCCGGCTTTCGAGCCGATGCTGTGGCTGCTGGGCGGCGTCAACATGACGCTGATCGTGAGCTTCGGGGCGCTGTTGTTGACTGGGGACGTCGGGGACTACTACTTCCGCGTGACCATCGAGATCGCCATTGGCATCAAGCTGCTGAACGGGATGTTGGTGGTGACCTACATGCTGCAACCGAGTCTCTCGACGCGCGCACTTTGCGTCGCTGTCGTCAAGGCCTTCGCACTGTCGATGTACACCGTGCCCGTGGTGCTCGTGCTCAACGCGATCGCGACGCGCGACAACCAGCCCATGTGCTACTGGATCCTGCTGACAGCGCGGGGCCTCGTCGGCGTCTACCTGCTCTACTTGGTGATCTATCCGCCGGCACGCGCCAGCGTGGTGTCGTTCCGGCTGATCTGCCTCTACGGTGTGGTCATGGCACTGCTGCTCGGCTGGATGAGCCTCGCGTACCACGCTGGGAAGGTCGAGGCCGCCCGCGTCCTGGGCTGGATCATCGCGGTCTACTCGGCCATTCTCCCGCTCAGTGTGTGGCATGTGCTCCGGGCCGACACGGAGCACTGGCGCGGCATCGGCAAGCGCGCCGTCGAGCTCCAGGACACGTTCCGTCGCAAGAGCGGCCGCATCGAGGAGCGTGTCTCCTCGCAAGGGCTCCATGTGTTGATCGAGATGCACCGCAAGTTCATCATCGACTTTGCGCGTCTCCAGATCCATGAGCCAATCTCTATTGTTGGCCATGACCGCAACAAGTCGGTCGTATACCGCGGCTTCCTTCACACCAAGAAGACGCCCGTGGCCATCAAGGTGTACATGCCCTCGGCATTCACAGAAGACGTTGTGGCTGCGTTCTCCCACGAGGCGGCGCTCTGCGGCGCACTGGTCCACCCGAACATCGTCAAGTTCCACGGGCTCTGCGTGTGTCCGCCCAACATTTGCTTGGTCACGGAGCTCTGCCAAGGCTCGCTGGAGGACGTGAAAGAAGCCCAAGTGGCCCGGCTTCGCGACCGCCACGCCCCACGAGGGCGCCACCAGCAGCTGCTGATCGACGTGGGCTACATGATCGACGCGGCGCGCGCGCTCGCCTACCTCCACAGCTTCTCTCCGCCGTTCGTGCATCGAGACATCAAGCCCAGCAGCTTCCTCGTGGACGAGGACGGCACGGTGAAGCTCACGGACTTTGGCGCCTCGCGCACCATGTCGGCGCAGGCGAGCGCCACCGCCGCCGCCACTGCCACCGCGGGCTTGGGCCACGCGTTCGCTGCCGGCGGCCGCACAGTGCTCGAAGTGCCCAGCGCGGCCGCCAAGCACTCGGCGCAGTTCATGGCCCCGGAGGTCATCCGGGCGCAGCACGCCGGGAGTTCCTACTACGGCGAAGCCGCCGACATGTTCTCGCTCGCCATGACGATGTGGGACATTCTCCACCCGGGCCAGCCCAAGTACGCTGCTACCTCAAGCAACGCGTCGACAGCGCGAGGACGCCGCCATGGCGCCACCGGCGACGCGGAGATCATGGACCGAGTGTTTGCGGGGGAGCGGCCCCGAGTTGACCAAGTGGCCCACCCGGGTCTGCGCGACGTGATCCAGGCCGCGTGGCACGCGGATCCGCGCCAGCGACCGGCCGCACAGGCGCTCGTGGCGTCACTGGAGGCCATCCAGGAGGAGCTGTGCGCGTCGTTCGCATTAGAGCTCATGGATGGCTTGCAGAGCCACGTCCTCGTAAACCAGGTTATATCAGTGTCATCCACCGGTGACCTCAAGAGCTTCACGGGCACGCAGGCCGTCGAGCGGATGCGGCTGTGGGATTCAGTAGGGGCCGAGAGCGAAGCCATCCGCCTCGGCAACATGCTCATGGACTGTGGCTTTGTCCACCACACCAAGCACGCGCGCAGCTTCGAGTTCAGCAGCGCGCAGTACATGTTCGACGCGTCGCAGGTGCTGGCGTGCCAGCCGCTGGCGCTGCTCGAGTCGGACTACGAGACCGGTGGCGCCGCGCGTGTGGACGACGACGCGTCTCACGCTGCGGCAACGCGCGGCGTCCCTGTGGTCAAGGCCGTCCCCGTGGCCGCGGCCGCAGCCAACCAGCGGTGCTCCGTGGTGTCCAGTGTGGACGAGTACGTTGGTGTCCGCGCTCGGTCAGGTAGCGCTGGCTCGTCGCGTGCGCTGATGGAGATGCGGTGCGCGTGCCGGAAGCTGGGTCAACGGATCGAAACCGAGCGCAGCACGCAGAACCGTTTCCGCTTCAAGTTCAAGCTGTTTTCGGACGAGAGTCAGCAGCTGACGGCACGTCTGTTGGCGGACGATCCGCCAAGCGCGCTCGGCATGGGCCACTTTGAGGCGCTTGAAGAGCCGGCGGATCCGACGCGCAAGGGCCGCAAGGGCACGGCCGCGGGTAGTGACAACGTTTAGTGTGCATATGCGCGTGTGTGTGGGAGGTGTGGGAGCGTGCTAGTTCGAGTCGTTTCCTTTTGGATGTTGCTCCGGCGTAGTATACTTCTGTGAATGCTACCTAGGCTTGTCGTGTATGTTGATCTTCTTGCGCGGAGGATATTTAATATCTGTAGTTTAAACGCTGAGAGACCTGTTGTCCGTGTGAAGCGCTGAAAACCTGTAGACCATGCTTAGAATCTGTCACTTCAGAAATCCAGGATCGGACAACAGGTATCCAGGCTGAAAATCTGTTGCTCGGTCGCACTCCCAAAAATATCCATGCTGGGAAGCTGTAGTGAGCGAGTTGTCCTGTATCAGTACATGGCCGAATATTCCAAAACCATAAATATCTAAGTACAGTCGATGGATTTTTTATTTATTTCAGTTAGTAGAAGTTGAAGTGAGCCACCATCATGGGCATTGAGACTCGTGCATTGCCCAGGGCGAGAAAGCTGGGTTCTCCAAGAGGCTGGAGAAGTATTGCTAGCAGAGCACCCACTCGTCGGTCCCTCGTGGGTGTGTGACGGCCCGGAGCGAGCGTGCTTCGTAGTGGGAGTGCAGTGACCCGAGATGAGCGTGCTTTCTGGCACTCAAACATTTATAGCTTATCGAGGCCCACACTTGGCTGGAGACCCTTTGATACGTGTCCGAGTGTGTCCTGCGGCTCTATCATGAAGCTCCACGCCGCTGGGACACGCCGTGCGCCACGGGGCGGTCGTGCAAACCAGATTTTTCACGGCAGGCAGTGCATATCAGTACACGCAAAAATGCACAAGACTCACCCGTGCGTCTGGTCTTGGACGGATCTTTAACTGACTGCCGCCTGGCCTGCCCACAGGCCCCGCAGACGAAGTCACCGGCCAGAGGGAAGCCCCCTGCCCTCGCCTAGGTTCCCGCCGCGCTGGGTTTCGCGGTCCGCCTCGCGCGCGTAACCGGAACGTCGTACTGAATCGGTTCACCTCCGTGCACCGTCGACGTCGCGGACGCGACGTCACTCCCCAGGACCAGACCGACGTCGTCCTCGACGTCTCCTCCGCGTCCCCACAGCTCCTCGTACGCAGCCAGATCAAGCCAGCGTCGCGTGCCGGCGCCAGCGCCCGTCAAGATCTCGACCTCGATCTGCACCTCGTAGTGGCCGATGCGGTTGCGCACCCGCCGCCGACAGCGCTCCGCAAAGAACACGCCACGTGGGGTCAGTGGCGAGAACGCCGCGTCCTCGGCAGCCGCCACCTATGCTCGCCTGCTACCCACGCCGCTTGTCACCAGGACTGCCGCTAATGCACCTGTGCCCGAGCTCCGCACCGCGCGCACCTCGGCCGGCCGTACGTCCTCCACGTCCGCCGTCCTCGACCCCCCGGTTCCCCCGCGCCTCCATCTCGACACTTCCACGCCGTCCTCGGCGCCGTCGCCCCCATCTTCTTCGCACTTGTACTCCGCCCTCGCAGAGTCGTCGACACGCGCGTTTCTCGCTTCTGGTGGTTTTACAGCCATTTACGCGCCCGCCGCGGCCTCCGGTGTCGCCGCCGCTACACTCTCGTCCTCGGCGCCTTACCTCTTCACGCATTTCGACGCCCAGGTCGCTCACGATCTCCTCGAGCGCCCCGACTGATTCGTGGTACGGCAGCAGCAACGACCCGTGCGCGATGATCTGCTCACCGTTGTCCCTCCTGCTTCTCCTGCAGCTGATTCACTAACTCGCCCATCAACTTGCCTTGTAGCTCTCGCGCACCATCGGTCATCAACTCACGAAAAGGGCCATGCTGGTACACAACGCGCTCGACCAGGATCCGCGGGACGACTTCGACCTCGCGCGTCGCGAACGGCACGGCGATTATCCACTTCGGGACAAGCGAACACCCCGCCGGCGAGCGCGCGCTGGCGCTCCTTCCACGACGACCTTCCGCCTCCATGCTGTACATCCCCGGAACCGCACTGATCACTCCCTGCCGGCTGTCCAATCCGCTCCATTTTCCTCGCAGTGCCCTGCAGCCGACGCATCCCCCAGCACGGCATCTCGGTAAAACTCGTCTTCTTCGTCGAGTGTCTTCTGCATGATCCACTGGCGCCATACATCTTCTCGGAAATGCGCCTCTTCCACATCCCACTCGAGCGTTAGAGCGATGCCCATTTCAAAAAGCACCTACTTTTTGTGCCACTGACTTTTTTCAGGTGGGGCCAAAAGCAGGTGAAAACAGTCACCTCCATGTCCAAGTCCGAGGTGATTTTTCGCACGTGTTATCACCTCCAATATCACACATCATTGCCCTATATCGCACAACACGGGTGTTTTGTTCCGCCAAACCCCTTCGCTCTCCTTCTCGCATGAGGGAGGAGTGGTGGCGCTCGGTCGCGGTCGAGCGCGACGCGTCCTTGGACAGACAGATGACGCACGCATTCGCGGCGCTGCGGTGGTAGCACGACGCCGAGACCCGCGCGCTCAGCGTCTTCTTCAAACTTGGTTCATTCCCCGCCGCTTGCGTCCATATCTCTGCAGTGCGTTTTATCCTCTTTTTCATCGTGCTCCAGCGGTAAATATCCGGATATGTTGGCCAACTTGACCTGAAAATATCCCCGATGTGGATAAAAGTAGGTGAGTCGCCAAAAAAAGTCGGTCCCCCACCTACTTCTGTTTCCTTCCTTTTGAGGAGGCAAAAACGCCACTGAGTTTTCCTTCGCGCATCATTCACGAGAAAAGTCAGTGGAAAAAAGCAGGTGCTTTTTGAAATGGACATCGCTCTTAGGCACCTGATATCTTCGGCGTCAGCGTTCAGCATCAAGTTGCGCCAAGTCTCGTCCTTCACAAACGCGCTCTGGCACGCAAGCACAAACAGATAGTCGCGACTGCGGCTCAGCGAGACCAAAGAGCGCGGCGGGTACTTCGCCAGGAATCCCAAAGTGGCATTCCGGACCATGGACACAATCGTGATATCCGCCTCCTTGCCTTGACTCGAATCCGTGGTGCGAATCTCCAGCTCCATATAGTCTTGCAGCTGATATCGGCAATCTCGGCTCAGGAGGCGCTCGACCAGTCGCTGTTGAGCTCGGTAGGGCGTAATCACTAGCACGCTCTTTCTTGTCTCCAGCTGGTTGTTCTTGGAGAGCCCTCGAGCCCTTTCGATTTTACGCCGTCGCTTCTGCAGGATCCATCGAATGCGCCACAGAAGATCAAACACCAGTGTGGCTTCTACGCGGTTCTCGTAGTTGGCTTCTTGGTCCGTTCGGTCTTGGGGGTCCTTCTGCGCTGCCTGCAGCTGCACGTCACTCACGGTCTGCGATGGGCTGACCCACAGCACACGCTCTGTCTGGACAGCAATTCTATTTCGGCTTCCAATCGGCGGGCCTGTTCCGCGGATAAAACGGTCGTTACAGAAAACGCGTGGCAAGACGAGATCACCCAAATAGTCGCTGGATCTCTAGGCTTTGTCCTCGAGCTCAAAGTCGTAAAACGGTGCGAGAAAGCTGGTGCAACTGTCGTAGATCTCCGATGTTCACCATGACCTTCGTCGACGGCCGGAGCGCTTGAATCAGGCTTGCCTCGAGCGTCTGCCCGCCCTCGTCGTTAATCACAAAATCAAACTCTAAACCCCAGTACTCGCGTTTCCCCACTTGCGACAGCGTTGCAATCACGATCGTTGTCGTCGGAAGGCGACTCAGTCTAGCAGCCAACGGACCATCAGTCTGCTCAACCGACCAGTCATCGATACCTCAGCCGACCGACTGAGACCACATCAACCGATCAATAACCGATCATCTCAGCTGGTCGACAATCCATCTGTCGAAGAGCAATTAAAAAATCGGGCCTGGCGTATGTAGGCTGACTCTTGCGCCCAGACAACAAACAAATTGTCGGGAATGGCCTGTTTCGTAACGCGTCGTTGGCACTCTACAGGAACTTGAGATATCGGAAGATCTTTGAAGTGGACGTCCGAAACTCCAGCAAGTCGTCACGTGAGAGCCTCACACTCTCAGTCGCGTCGAACAGTCTTTGTATGGGCGAATCTAGCGCTCTTAGACGCGCCACGCGCCACTACTCCGCACACCAAGTGCTCGGGGTGCCGGTCAACTTCGGTCCACCACCAGGCAAATACCCACAGACCACTGGTCAACACCAATGAGCTTTCTCACGCGGATATGCCGACACCAAGGGACTTGTCGCTTCTTCGACGGTTTCTCTGAAGGGGGGCTTTTGTAACGGAAGGACGAGACTGGACTTGTGCGAAAGGGGGGAAAATTCTGAACTGACTTCCCAGACCAGACGGCGGGTTACTTCGGCGTGTCCCTCTGGGTTATTGGGTGGGTGAAACCCCCATCCTCACTTCTGCGGGGCCTCAATTGAGGTCCTCCACACTACTCTCCTACTCTGTCTTTTTCTGTTATGGGTTTTACTCTCACACAAACTATGCAGGTCACCGGTCAACTTCGTAGGGTGACCGGTCAACTTCACTTGGACTTGGGGATTTCCAGCCACTCCACCACACATCACATCAACCGAGCGACCGCCACTCACCTTAGCCGAGCGACCGCCGGTCACCTCAGCCGATTGACCGTCGATCACCTCAGCTGACCGATCACCCGAGCCGATCGGTAGAAGATCACCTGGAAGGACTGCCTTAGAGGCGATGGCCAGGTGGCCATTAGGTAACGCACGGAGCACTGGATGCTGTAGAGACAGGGCAAGTAGAGGAGTGGTCAGGAGGGCCCCTTGGGCACTGTAGCGGAAAACACTAAGGTAATGGACTCCGAATTTCGCCACCAAGTACTCAAGTCCCCAGCGGTATAAGGTGGTCGGGGCCCAAACCAAAACCCCGTCATCTATCAGGGAGGTGTCGTTAACCGTGTCCGAGTGCATCTGCATCTCGAAGAAGGTCAAGGCAGCCGCGCGTGTGTTCACAGGAAGCACCGCGCCGCTAAGGAAAGGAAGGAAGAAGGAAGGAAGGCAAGGCGTCGATCACCTGATCCGCCGGGTGCGCCGTCGAAGCATCCGGCTACGCGCTCGCACACCACGAGACGACTCGTACGTCTCACCAACGCAACCGGCACGACCGTGAAGAGGTCGACACCGATCGGCTCTGCGTTCGACCGGCCGGCTTCATGCTCACGATCTCAACGAAGCCAACAAGCCGGACCCCATGGAATTCACGACTCCCTGGTCAACCACCTAACTCGGATCCACCCAGGTCAGCTCACGGTTCGCGTCAACAGCGTCTAACCGAGGCGTGAACGTCGGTGAGGAGCCGCCAGCGCGAACAAGGAACAAGGTCTGTTGTGTAACCGGCCGGGTGCTGGAAGGTTCGCTGTCCCCCAGTTTTAGCCGACCGAATTACGACAATGGCTCTTCGAACCCGGCTCCAATCTCGGTTTCCGGGGGTACCCGGTTTATGAACTCCCTGAATGGGAATGTTGCCGATGGAATCCTTGCCAGAGAGCTGCAGTTCGATGTGTGCTCTCTCCACCGCGTAACTAGCAGCCGCATGAAGATTGACTACTCCCTTCAGCTCGCTACGGTTTGGTCCTCCGAGCTGCTACGTGACCCTTCTCCTACCACTACGAGACACGTGCTTGCGTGCTTACGTACGGGCGATAAATGTCACTGTCAATCATTTTTCGTTAGTATGACCACAGAAATAAAACGGATGCAAAATATATTGGCCAATCAAACTGAGTAAAAATTGCAATCCGACAAAACCAACTGCTCTATTAGAGCAGGTTTAATGCTGAACTTCTGTTGCTGCTGCGCACACTCTGTTCAAACCGCTTTGGGAGAGACAACAGGCATTCAGAGTCTAATACATGTTTTCAGCGGTGTTTTTTCATGTGCTTTCGTTCAGCATTTGACACTACAGGTATTAAATAGCAGCCTGCTTGCGCCTTCCCGTGTCGCCACACAAGCTTGACGATTGCCACGGAACGAATGCCGTGTGACACGCCTTCCGGATACCGCAGGGGGCGAGAAGCACCATGTGCGACGCAACACGTGCAACGCCCGCAAACGCCTCCGCGGGATACTCCTCAGCATCTCGGCGGGGGTGAGAAAGAGTCGCCTCCGCGTTAGTTACTCGCCTTCTTCGAGAGCGATTGGGAACTCGGCATTGAGGTTTGGATGGGCAGGGTCGTGCACACTCATAAAACGGAGACCAAAGAATACTGAACTGAATGGCGGATCGCGGTGGCGTACACACCCACACCTAGACGAGGCGATGGGAAGTTGAAGTGGCCGCAACCAGATGTAAGCACCGCGTAATGAGTTCCTCGAGTCTTCCATCGCTTCCACAGAACTGTCGCGAGGGATCTGTTTGGTAGCTCAGGAGCGCCAGGTAGCGACGCGTCCGGCCCCAGCACGCCCAGCTTGTCATTTGCCACGGCCTGGGGGGAGGGAAGTAAGGTATCGTCAACACGGCTCTCGAGTCGGCCAGAGTCGCGTTTACTTTGCTCGCCACTTTGGCATTCCCCACGTCAATCAGAGCCAACTCCAGTGAAACCATGCCCCTTGCGCTCGCGGAGACCGTTGTGCCTTCCCCGGGCTCGTTCCCGCCGCTCCCTGAGGTTCCAGAGCCGCCGATCTTTGACGCAGCGTACTACAACCAGCTCCTCGCGGTGCTGGACGACTCGAGCTTCCCGTCCACGACGCCGGCGGAAGAGATCTACCGCACGCGGCTCCGCGTGATCGAGGCGATCCTCGCCGGCCGCAAGCACTCGTCCCAGAGCCTCTCGATCAACCTCATGGTGGCCGCGGCCTCCATGGTGTTTGTGTGCAGCTTCCTGCTGATCCACATGCGTCGCAACCGCCAGCGCGCGCTCCGCGGAGACGCCAACGCCGCCCGCAACACCGTGCTACCAGCATTCGAGCCGCTGCTGTGGCTGCTCGGCGGTGCGAACGTCTCGTACATTCTCGGCTACGGCGCGCTGCTCGTGGCCCGGGACTTCGTCGTGAACCACAGTCGACTCACCATGGAGCTCGTGGTCGACGCCAAGCTCACGAACGCGCTCCTCGTGCCGGTGCTTCTGCTTCAGCCCAGCCTCTCGGCGCGCGCGCTGTGTCGTGCTGTGTGTCAGACCCTGCTGCTCTCCATGTACACCGTCCCCGTGATCGCTCTGCTCAATCGGGTGGCGACGCGAGACAACCAGCGACTGTGCTACTGGCTGCTGCTGGCGTCGCGGTCTCTGCTGGGGATCTCCCTGGTCTATCGCATCGCATCGCCTCCGTCTCGAGCCAGCGTCTGGATGTTCCGGCTCTTCTGCCTCTACATCATGAGCATGCAGCTCATGATGTTCTGGATGGCGGAAGTGTACCACCGCGGCCACACCGGTTCGAGCAATCTCGTCGCCTGGGCCATCACCGCACACTCGGCACTGCTCCCGGTGTGCGTCTGGTACACGCTCCGCGCCGACACGGAGCACTGGCGCGGCATCGGCCAGCGCGCTGTCGAGCTCCAAGAAACGTTCCGTCGGAAGAACGGCACGATCGGCGAGCACGTCTCCTCCAAGGGGCTCCACGTGCTCATCGAGATGCACCGCAAGTTCATCATCGACTTTGCGCGCCTCCAAGTACGCGAGCCCATCTCCGCAGACACCACACACGAGCGAGATGGCGCGGTGCACCGCGGGTTCCTTCATTCCAAGAAGACGCCCGTGGCGATCAAGGTGTACGTGCCCGCGGACTTTACCGAAGAGACTGTGGCCAAGTTTTCGCACGAGGCCGGTCTCTGCGGTGCACTGGTCCATCCAAACATCGTCAAGTTCCTCGGACTGTGCGTGTGTCCGCCCAACATTTGTCTCGTGACCGAGCTGTGCCAGGGCTCGCTGCGAGACGTCCAGACCACCAGGCGGCGGATCGGCCGCACGGCGTCTCCGCACCGCCAGCAGCTGCTGATTGACGTGGGCTACATGATCGACGCTGCCCGAGCGATCGCGTACTTGCACAGCTTCTCGCCTCCGTTCATCCACCGCGGCCTCCACCCCGGCAGCTTCTTGCTCGATGACCAAGGCACAGTGAAGCTCAAGGATTTCGGCGCATCTCGAACCCCTGCCGTTCGCCCGCGCCGCAGCGGAGAACACCAATCCTCGGCTGGTCGGCGAACTGTGCTCCAGGTCGACGCTGCTGCCAAGAATGTCAAAGCAGCGGAGTACATGGCGCCGGAGGTGATCGCGGCGCAGCGTATTGACACGCACATTTACGGGGAAGCGGCCGACGTGTACTCGCTGGCCATGACGATGTGGGACGTGCTGCATCCAGGAAAAGCCAAGTATCCTATGCGCGATCGAAACCCGAGAGCATCCACGGTGGAGCGTGACGCGTCTGGTGGGCGTGACTCGGAGATCATCGAGCAGGTTTTCGCGGGCCAGCGACCTCCCCTGGGCCAGCACGTGCCCATACGACTACGGGAGCTGATCGGAGCCGCCTGGCTCACCGACCCACGCATGCGTCCAACAGCGCGCGCGGTGGTGGCGTCACTCGAGGCCATTCAAGAAGAGCTGTGCGCAGCATTTGCGCTGGAGCTCATGAGCACTCTGGAGGGTACCATCGCCGACACCACCGCCGCCCCAAGAGCCCACCCCCAGCCCAGTCATTCGGGCACCGGCGCAGTTGAGAAAATGTGCTCGAGGAACTTTGTCGAGACGCGTAGTGAAGCGATTCGCCTCGGAAGCATGCTGATGGACTGCGGCTTTTTGCACCACACGAAGCACATGCGAGCGTTCGAGGACGGCAGCCGTCAGTTTGTGTTTGACGCCGAAGAGATTCTCGCGTGCCAGCCGTTGACTTTGCTCGAGTCGTCTCTCCAGAGGGCGACTGGTCCAGGACGCGATAGTGGACTTGCCCACGGCGTCGGGGAGTCCATACAACCGTACAGAACGCCTCTACGCGACCGCGGGTCCGACGGATCCAGCCTTGATGTGTACACGAGCGGCCACCAGGCGCGCGCGGGCAGCCGCAGCTCGCACGCTGTGATGGAGAATCGCTGCGCGTGCCGCAAACTCGGCCAGCGAGTGGAGACGGAGCTGGCCACCCAGTGGCGGCTCCGGCTCAACTTTGGGGCCGTCACGACCGAGAACTTGCTCACGGCGACGCTCCTGGCTGACGACGAGCAGCGCCAGAGCGGCGGCCAATTCGTCGCGTACGGCGAGACACTGGACCAGCGCAAGGACCTAAATGGGCACAGTCGCAAGAGCGACCCGGTCGGGCCCCACATTGTATGAAGAGCTTTATCTACGTAGGTGCTGTTGACGTTAGCCAAATCCATACGGATCTGGAATTGATGATCATCACTCTTGATAGAGGCAACATAGTTCCCACATGTCACACATTTTGGATCAAAGTTTGGAATCGAAGGTGGCGGCCATTGCAACTTGGATAAGCAACACGGAGCACGGAACCCTCCAGGTTCCCGCCCCCAGCAACTTTGTCACCTTCCTTGACGCCCACTTCCCAACAGAACAAACTGAGAAGGCGAATCGGCGGTTGCTAGTCACCACGCCTAACAGCACTCAAGTTGGGATTGAACACTCGATGACATATTTGATCACATTGCGAGGGCGCGTTTCCCCTTTTTGTATGTTGCAGTCATCTTCGACGCCTCGCAGAGGACAAGCATGGAGTCGTCGGGGCGTACATGTTGCTGGAGCGGTCGTCTCCTCAACGTATTTTACCGAATCACAGAAACTAGTGGCGGGGCTCCATGTGCGAAAGGTGAAGCATACCGAGGGCACTGATCTGATTGAGACACATTACGCGATGGCCGTCCAATGTGGTTTTACTCGCTGCGAGCTCTCCTCTGATCCACAACGCCTTTGTGGGTCAGTGGAACGATACGGGAGAGAGCATCTGAAGAACCACAGTATGCGACAACAAAGACACCGCGGGAATCGAGTTCGAGGGCGACCGCTTCCAGACCAAGCAAAGCACACTGGAGGAACGGCGGCTCGTCTTGCGAACGTGCGTTGCTCCCACCACCCAATGGGTGGTGGGGACGGGACCCTGGGACGCTGCTGTGGCCCGCCACGTGCGGTTATCCTGTCCACAAGCATACACGCACGCTACTTGGACTTGACCGCGACACTGGGGTGGTTAGGTGCCAACCAACAAACGTCACGACGAAGCTGATTCGTGGCGGACGTCTTCGTGGCTGTACGCCACGCGGGACTTATCGCTCGTTCCCCGAAGCGTCCGCGCGCGGCGCCCGCACGCTTCTCGAAGCCTCGCGGGCGACATGGCACAAAGATCATAGAGGCGACAGGGCGGATGGCGAACGGCGGAGCATTCTCCTCCTCCTCCTCCTCCTCCTCGTCTTCGTTCTCCTCCATGGCAAGTGGCGGGAGACGCGCTGGAAGTGTGGCTCCTCCATCGGACCAGAGAGTACAGTAGATGCAACACCACTGGGGACGGGTGTATGATGGTGGAGGTACACGTCCGTCCGTCGAAAGAGCCGTTCCCTGACGGCGCCATGGAACCTGTTTTTCTATGTGTTTTTTTTGTTCTCCGTGATTGGGTGTGGGTTGCGTATTCGATGTTTGTTTCCTACTTTCTCATGGGTGTGGCCGTGGACATTTCGCTGCTAGTGGTCCAGTGAGGGTGCCTCGAAAGAGACAGCAGATCGAGGTATTTCCAATCCGGGGTACAAACTAATTGGTTTGTCCGTTCCGGGGTGCACATGCTCCAAGACGGGGTACAAAACCCAAAACATCTCCAAGTCGGGGTATTCGCTACTTATTTAGAGTATCATGTCGAAAACGTCAAGGCCTTCCCTGGAGACGCAAGCACAGACCTTCGTGGTTCCATCTCTCGGTATTCCCCGAGGATGAAGCACACAAACATTGAGCCTTTTTGAATTGGATGCCAAGAGGAAGACCAGTTTGTCGATGGTTGTCGGGGAGCCACGCCGGGCAACTCTGAAGGCGCTCAAGGACAGTGACAGCCTACACGCCGCTCGAGTCTCTAGTCTTTACTTGATCTAGTGCTAGATAAAAGATGCAGCCCTGCTAATGGAGCGTGACCTCGTCACTCTGATGCTGGGAGCATCTTGGGCCCGGATGAATCTCAACCTTTGAGCTACCCAGTGGATATACCGGTATGGCATGCCTCCTTGCCCAAGCATTCAAATTATTTCCGTGCATTTTTGCGGTCTACCCCAACTTGGAGATGTTTTGGGTTTTGTACCCCGTCTTGGAGCATGTGCACCCCGGAACGGACAAACCAATTAGTTTGTACCCCGGATTGGAAATACCTC
>JAADWV010000771.1:0-13757 GCA_023336295.1 Pythium folliculosum
ACGAAGGGCCGGCGCGCGCGTCGAGTCGCCGGGCGACAGCAGCTCTCCGGTTCAAAGACGGTGGCGCCACTCGCTCTCGTGGAGTCGCCTCCGTGTGTGTTCTCCTGCTGTTGGACTCGAGGGGAACGACACCAACGACCACAAGCGAAACCTCGGATTGAGCACTGCCAGCGACTTGGAGGGTTCGGGGCTAGGTACGGGCGAATTAGGGTTCGGGGTGGCGTAGTCACCCAAGCGCATATAAAAAGCACGCCGGTGCCCATCAAAACCAGAATCCCCGGCTTCGCGAACAATGTGGGCTTATCCAATCACGAGGCCAAATTGGGTCACAATGCGACAACCCGTTGGTGCACACCAGCTGCACGACAGCAGCAAACCATCCGCGCGGGCTAGGGGACGCTGCTTCGTCTCTCCGTAGAAGAAACAAGAGAACCACCTGGATTCGCGAAGCGTTCGCCCAGAAATCTGCGACGCGCGGCATAATGTTAGCGTTCCTCAAGGAAGCCTGGACACACCTCCAACACTCGAGGTACTGTACCTGAAGAAGGCGTCGAGCGGCACGAGTGTACTCGACGGAAACGTCGGCTCGCCGCTTCGTGTACAACTTAATGAAGCCCCTGGCCGTCACTCATCAGTTCGGTATCGCGTTGGCTAGAGGTGCTCACCAATAGAGGAGCTGCTCAGCAACCGCCTCACAGTCAGCAACCGCCTCTTGGCCGCCCCACCAGTGGTCCACCACATGATCCTCACAGAACAGGCCGAAATCAAGACCCGCCTGTTTCGTATGCTTGGTGCTGCCATGCTGTTGGCACGGCTGAATGAAGGTCCGCCCACGTCATTGTCACGGGGTCCGTCCAGGCTCGTAGTGACTCACCACTTCAACATGGCAGTTATGGCACTGCCATAGCACCATGCCATTCCCAATCCGACCGACCACCACCCAGTAACATGGCCGCCACGCTCTCCGCGCCGTTCCTCGCACTCTTCGCGTCCAGCTTCGGCGAGGCGCAGCGCCGCCAGACGCGCCACCTCGCGCTCTCGCAGACGTACCAGCCGCGCGGCGAGGGCGACTCCTCGTGGCAGCTCTCGCTGCCCGAGCGGCTCTTTGGGCTCTCGGGCCTCGGGCTCTTCCGCTTCGACCTGTTCGCGACGTCCGCCAACGGCGAGCTGCTCTTCGTGGACGAGAACCACCCGATGGTCACGCACGGACGCATGGCACCGCCGCGCGCCGACTCGGCGATCGCCACGCTGCGCGCGCAGTCCCCCGTCATCCCCGAGCTGCACGCGTCCAGCCTCGACATGACCGACGGTGGCGACGACGCGCTCGCGCACGGCGTGTGCTCCATCGCGGCGCTCGCGACCGACGCGCTCTTTTACTACCGCTGCCCCAACAACGCGCTCCCGGGCGCCGCCGTCTGGATCCTCATCACCGAAACGGTCGAGACGCCGCCCTCGGTTTTGCCTGCGAACCTGGCATCGCTCGCGCCGCCGCGGGAGGATTTCGTCTCGTACGAGGCCGCGATGGCAGCTTATGATGCCGCACGGCCAATAGGACAAGTCGCGCGGCTCAACGACTTCCGTGTGAACCTGACGTCGTTGCTGAACGTGCGATTCCCACACGGCGTGACCATGGAGGCGCTCTTCAGGGGGTTTCTCGACCGCAATGGCTACAGTGTTCGCGAGACGGAGCACACTTCGAAGGAAGGTGAGGCGCTCGTGGACGTCGCCGTAGAACTTGCGGACGGCGTGGCGGCCACACCTGCGCTCACCGCGACGTTCGACGCGCTGGGCCGCTTACGAGGCGTCCGCATGACACTCACAGCCGACGCGTATCCAACCAACGACTAGGTTAGGAGCACACTTCTGCCGCTGCGGGCGAGATATGATCGATGGGGTCCCATTTGACGACGTTATCCAATATATAGAGGACTCTTTCTTTCGTGTCGCTCGTGTGTGCGCTTACAGCTCCACATCGCTGTCGACGCGCTTCTTGCGCGGATTTTGGACGCTCGTGGTGCCCGACGGGCGGCTAAAGTACGCGGACGCCGACATGTCGGGCTGGTGCATGGAGCTCGTGAACTGGCTGCTCACGTCGCTGCCGCCGCGCACGTCCGAGGGCCGCGGCGGCGCGCCGTACTGGTTGCTGTACTGCGGGTTGCTCTGCGAGCCGGACGAGGCGCTCGACTGGTTTGTGTTGTCGAGTCCGCTCGGGCGGTTGGCGCCACCGCCGCCGCCCCACGCCGACTGGAAGCCCGAGGTCGAGTTGGTGTCGGTGAGGTCCGACTGCTTCATGGCATTGGCGCCGCTGGGGCGCACGCCGCCGCCGACGTACCCGGCCTCGTTCACCGGCGCCTGCGTGTACCCGCCCGTGTGGCGGTTGTCGCCGCGTCGACGGCGCATGGCCACCACGATCACGGCGAGCGCGACCACGACGACGATGGCGCCGACGATGATCGCGATCGTCGCGCCCTGCGAGAGCCCCGAGCTGCTCGAGGACTCGTTCGCGACGGGCGCGGCGCTGGTCTGCTGGGGCGCGGCCGTGGGCGCCGCTGTGGCCGCGGCGGCCGCGAGCACGGTCACCTTGGAGTACACGGCGTAGTCGAAGCGACTCGACTCGTTGAAGTTGGGCAGGATGATGTGCGCGAGCACCGAGTACTCGCCGGGCGTCGGGAACTGGAGCGTGTCCGCGAACGTGGCCTTGTTGTCCGAAAAGTTGGCGATCTTGTTCACGGTCTTGTCCACGAGCTCCTTGCCGTCGTTGAACGGGTCGCAGCCGGTGCCGAACACACACGAGTGGACGTTCGAGTGCACGATCTGCGCCGGGCGGCCGGTCTTGTCGGGTCCAAAGTAGAGCTGTGTGTTGTTGATGGCGTTGCTTCCGGAGAAGTCCACCTGCACGGTCCACGTGACGTTCACCGGGTCGAACGCGCGGATCGAGTCGGACGGCGGCAGCGAGAGCGTGAGCACCATGGGGCACTGCGCGCGCGTGGAGAACGCGGTCGTGCGGGCGGCCTCCGAGAGCTTGGTCTCGTTCGTGCGCCGCGGGATCGCCCAGCAGTAAGTCGTCACGCTGTCGTGTTCATAGTCTAAACGAACGAAACGCCGCCGCGGTTAGTCCGCGCGCCACATAGAGAGGAAGGAGTTAAGGATACACAAAACGTACTTGTGCCGAGCGCGTCGGCGCCGCCCAGAAGCAGCGCCAGCGCCAGCGCGCCGACCTTCGTTACGGTCGAGAGCGCCACCATTTCCACCTAATGCGAGGAAGAGCCCTGGTTCGATAGTCTGAGGACGAGACTATCGCGGTTAGACAATCAGCCCCTGCGGCGGCGGGCCTGGTGGTTCTTCTGCCCTCCCTCACTCTTTCGCTCTCTCTTGGCTTGCGGTTCGCTTGTCGGTGGGTTCATTGGGATTATAGACCAATCAGAGAAGTGGATCAACCCATCTCATCAGGCCTTCCACGAAAAAGTTCTGACGCTGGCAGTGCCCAGTGGTTGTGGCACTTGTGCCACAAGTGCCACAACCACTGCCAGCGTCAGTACTTTTTCCCACAATTTGTGGGGCGGAGGGCGACTGGGTCCCTGTGACTTTACACGCTGGCGCAAGATGAAGGAAAACAACACGAAGTGGCGTGAATGAAAATGCCGGGACCAGGCTCCCACGCTCCCAACATACTGTATTCTGCGCAACCCACCAAAGTTTGGTTTGGTGACCAAGCCGTCACTGCCACAGAGGCGCACTGTTGGATTCAAGGACTCAGACGGCTGACTCCATTCCACACGTGCTTGAACTCGGATTTTGACCAGTTCGGGGAACCATATTTGAGAGGGAGCGTCTAAACTGAACATTTTCAACCGCGGTCACTGTCATCGACCATGCGATCACAGCTCCACGTCGCTCTCGATGCGCTTCTTGCGCGCGTGCCGGACAACCACGTGCGCCTGCGGCTGCGTGGGGGCCGAGAACCGGTCAAACTCGCTGCTGTGCCGCGCGTCCGAGGGCCGTGGCAGTGCGTAGTGGTCGTGATAGGCTGGTGGTGGGACGCCGTCAACGCCCACGGAGCGTTGGGTGTATTCTCCGCCCTGCCGCGCTGACTGGAAGCCCTGGGCGGATGCATCGCCTGTGTAGGTTGCGTCCGACGCCTTCAGGCCCGCAGGGAGGCCCACATGACCCGAGTCTTGTGTTGGCGCCGGCATGTACCCGTCACCGTGAGCGTTCTGTTCGCGGCGACGACACTGGATGAAGATGATTACGGCAATCGCGATCGCGACGACGATGACGCCGATAATGATAGCGATGATACACACCCAGCGACAGCCCGCTGCTCTTGGTGCTGTTTGTAGTATCGGCGGTCGGCGCGGCGGTGGTTTCGATCGGGGCGTCTGTGGGAAGAGCCGTCGTCGGTGACTCGGCCGCTAGTACAGTTAGCTTCGCGTACACGGCAATGTCGAAGCGGCTTGTCTCGTCGTAATCCGGTAAGACAATGTGCGCGAGCACCGAGTACTCGCCCGGCGACGGGAACTGGAGCGAATCGGAGAAGATGGCGACGTTGTCCGTGAAGTTGGCGATCTTGTTCACGGTCTTGTCCACGAGCTCCTTGCCATCGTTGAACGGGTCGCAGCCGGTGCCGAACACACACGAGTGGACATTCGAGTGCACGATCTAGGCCAGACGCCCGGACTTGTCTGGACCGTAGTAAAGCAGTGTGTTGTTGATGGCGTTGCTTCCGGAGAAGTCGGCTTCGACCGTCCAGGTCACGTTTACGCGCTTGAAGGCGTGGACCGAGTCGGAGGGCGATAGTGAGAGCGTGAGCGCAATGGGGCATTCCGCGCGCGTTGAGAAGGCTATCGCGTCGCACAGAACCTTCTCCACTTGAGATGATATGTGGCGTGTCAAGAGACACCCGTGGCACTTGCGATGGGGACGCTAGCGTCACCATTGCCATGCAACAGGTCTCCGTAGAAAGCACCATGGGACCATGATGGTGCCCTTCGCGGGCTACAGCGCAGTATACTGAAAGAAGACGAATACAACTAAATAACAGACCGTCCACTACTAAAAGGTATTAGCCCTGTCTGCGACGCGCGCACCTCGTCATTTTATAAATTCGCGGGAACCACCATCTTCCCACCGAAGCACAAATGACGCCGACGCCGACGCCGCTCATGGCCTCGTCTGTGGAGGACGAGACGGCCGTGGACGGCGCCGCGTCGCCCCGCGAGGAGCCGCCGATGGCGCCGGCGGACGGCGACGACGGCGCGGACCCAGCGGCGTTCGCGTCGACCGCGCAGCGACCCAGTACGTAAAGCTCTGCTCGTGGCGTCGGGCTCCTCTCCCATGAGCGAGTGACCTCAGGACAACATCATGGTTTTTGGTCGGTGACGTCGCAGGCATCTTCGTGCGCGCGGCGAGCAGCTTTGCGTCGCGCGCGAGCCGCGTGATCACGCTCCCGAGGACCAAGCCGAAGGACAAACCGCTCAACGAGGTGTGGAGTTGCGGGACGTACTCCCACAAACGATACGCTGACCGAAAGTCTCACATTGCGACACTGTTCCAAACAAGACCGAGAGCGAGGTGGCCATCGCGAGCGACGACGACCGAGACACAGCAAGCGCGACTGGTGTGGTCGAAAGCGTGCCAGCAGCTCAGCAGTCAGCACCTGTGCTGCCCTGGCAGATACTGAACGATGCATGTGACTAAATCCGTGCGATCTGGCTTGTATCAGTTCTGACTCTGGCTGTGCCATTTGTGCAGCACGGAGATCCCGTGGACGATGCCGAGGTCCGTCAAAAGATCCTGGAGCTTACAGTCTTCCGGACCACGTGTGTCGACCACCCGGGCGGCGAAGAAGAGTACATTTTCGACCACGCGGTGAGTGCCCTTTGAGATGACCGGGGCTTTGTTTGTGCCAGCACGACGCCACAACTAATGTGTTCGATACCCGCCAGCGCTACATCGACATCACCAAGCTACTGCTGGCGAGCGACCCGAGTCTGCGCGAGATGCACACCACGCTGGTGCCCTCGGCGGTGGACGAGGCCGCATTCTGGCGCAACTTTTTCCTGCGGTGCAACGCCGTGCGACTGAGTTTGGCGCGCCCACCGTACTTACCCGAGGCCAAGGCGACCTACTCGACTTATTCGGCCGTCGCCTCGCTCCAGAAGCTCAAACGTGAGCTGTACCTGCGTCGCCGTAATTCCACGGAGCGGATCCGACGCACGATCTTGCGGCCGCGCAACACCTCAGCCGATCTCGCGACCGACGGGCTGGACGTCGAGCTCGGGGAGCTGGACCTCGACCTCGACGGCGAGATCGACCGCGAGCTGAGAAAGAGACGCCCGTCACGAGCGGTCGGCCCGGGTGCCTAACGTGTGGCCGACCTCGGGCTCTGGCCAACATATTTGAAATAGTGGTCTTTTTGGTTGAGGATACCGTACTACATGCGCAATGTAGACACCTGAGTTTATCTAGTAGATGCTCATCAGTTGTGAACAAGATGGAAGCGTTCAAATCGGTGACTTCGATTCCAGACGGCCACAGTGTGGGAGGGAGTTCACCTATGTTTGATATACACGCACAATTTCCCTGCCACAAAGACACACAGACGAACGGCGCAGCGAGTATTAAATAACGAAACTTCACATCTCCGGACCGAGGACGATGGCGGTCCGGGGCTGAGAACAAACGACTGGAAATGATCACAATGGCGCACCGGAGAGTCGCTCCGTCACACGGTTCTTACTCGGAGTCGGACGAGAAGTAGCCCGACCCGACACGAGCGGCCTCATCCAATCGCAGCGTGGCGAGCCACCGAGCCGTGTCCTGACAGTCCTTGGGTACGGGCACTTCAATCGCAGGCCCGCCGCCGTAGTGAGCGACGTAGAAGTCCCAGCTGCGCTTGTTGATCATGCGGAAGTCCTTCTTGATCGTGAGGTTGGGCCGGACAACGAACACACCATCCGGGAGATCGTCCGAGATGAGTGGCATGTTGTCGATCTCGCCCGGGTTGTACTGGGACTTGCCGCGGTGCTTGGACACGAAGAGCAGCCAATTGGTGATCCAGTCGGACTGGATCGCGCACCAGACCTCGCCCGGCACAGGCTTGCTCTGGTGGAAGGATTGGAGCTTCTTGACTTCGGCCTGCACGTCGTGTGTTCCTGAGTTGCGCCGCGCGCCACCCGTGAACTCGTCTTCGTGCGCGACGCTGCCGTCCGAGAGCGACGTCGGACGGAGGTCCTGCTTGTCGGCCATGAGACCAGTGTAGTTTTGCGTCGAGGGCAGGGACTGCGTGAGTCCGTAGCTGTTGAGCCGCACGGTCACCTTGCCGTACTTGCGGTTGCTAATACCCTTTAGGTGAGAAGATTCGTGAGATATCCCATCCTTCCGTTCTCTGGACCAGCAAGGCGAGTGAAAGTGGCCTACCTCCTGGGCCTCTCGGGCGTTGGTCTCGTCTGTGGCCTCCAGCGTGAAGGTCTGCTCGCGTGACGGTTGCTGTGAGGATAGCACACAAAACTGTTAGACACATCCGTCCACCATCAAGCATAGAAATCCTAACACAAAACCGTACCAGCTTCATCTCGTTGAGCACGCGCAGCGGGATCATGGTCTGGCCAATGTCTCGCTTCACGAGCCCCATCTTCTCGACGTGGCGCACCGTGATGAGCACGCCGAGCACGCTCTCCGAGTTGTAGTCGCCAAAGTCGACGTCCAGGTTCCAGCGCGGGTGGAGCGTGCTCCGGACCACGCTGCTCTTGAAGGCCTTGGCGACGACGCCGCCGGCGACCGATAGGCCCGTCATGCTGCTGCTGCTCGCGCGGTCGCCGCGGCGCTTGAGGTCCGTGCGCGGGTCGCCCGTGGAGACACTGGGCGCGAGCGCGCGCGGGCCGCCGGCGTCCAGCACGAGCGCGATCTCGCACATGGGGTTGCTCGTGATGTTCTTCTGCATCGGGCGCAGGTCCGAGCCGCCGACCACGCACAGCGTGAGCGACACCGTGGGGGTGGCCAGCGCCTCGAGCGACTGCGAGCCGCCGCCGTGCTGCTGCAACAGAGGCTGGTCGCGCCGCGGCGAGAGCTCCACAGCGCCGAAGCGGTCCGACTTGTCGCGCATGGTGGAGGGTTAGACGTGTAGTTAAGACCTGGGGGAAGGAACAACGCGTTGGGACGCGTTGGGAGCGTTGGGCGGTGGGCGGTGGGCGTTCTCTGGTGTTATGAGATGGAGCGCCGTGGACTGCGGGGGGATATCTCTCTGCCTGGGGGGCGGGCGGCGGGCGCGAGTGATATGGAATTATGGGGCGCGGAGACTGGCGTTTTCCCACACCAACGATGGAACAGACCGGGAAAGGAAGGAATAGACCATCACTCTCACGTGGCTGCGACAAAACAAGGCGAGAATCCAGAGCCAAACAGCGAACCCAACGATGTGAGGTTTAGACCCGACAACAAGGTTTTACCCATGTGCAGAATTAGAGTTGGTGGGGAAGTTCCCAACGAATCAAGTCGTCACGACCACCTGACCTGACCTGGCCGGACCTGGGCGGCAATTGCGGAACAAAACGCGTGGTGGCGGTTGTTAGGACGAGTAGTGTACTACTTTGGTGCACTGGGTTTGAGGCGGGGTGACAAGAAAGGAGAGCTGTTTCTCTCTGCAGAGAACATTCTTGCCCACCCAACGACGAGGTCGAGTGGTCAGAGCAATTGGGTGACTGTGGAAATTCCTGGCGATAGCGGTGGTGCTGACTCGATGGCTGAGTGGTGCCAACGAGTTGCCTTGGTGTTGTTTGGCTTCAAGCAAAGCAGCAAGCAGAGGCGCCACCAGGATGCGGCAGACGTTGCTTGGGGCCAGAACGAACTGGATGGCGTGCGCCCAGCAGGCGCTTAAACCTGGGTTGATAAGCCAAACTGGGTGCTCGTACCACTTGCCTGGTACCGGCGATACGAACAGGTTGCGATACACAGGCCTCGGCAAACTAGGTTTTTGTACAAGAGAAAGTACGCAAAACCTAGTTTCAGGATTCAGAAATGCCTAGTTCGCAAAACCGTCTGCTTCTCCAGTCGAGCCCCCCTAGCAGTGCCGACCCAGTCAGCTACCTTTCAAACTCGTTAGGTACGATTGACCCCCACTGTAACAGCAGTTGGCTCCAGTGCCTAGTTTTGGATTTTGAAAATGGCTAGCCCGACTCAAACTAGGTTTTTAGGTAATAAAATTGCCTTGTTTGCCGAGGCCTGGAGATACAGGTTACGCCGTCACAAATTGTGTCGGCGTTTTTTGTGTTGGGTTACGTTTGAGAGGTTTGTGTATCACATTTTGCGATCTGTGACTTGTGTGACTGCATGCGATGGGTGTTCGCCGGACGGATAGATTGGTGCCTCCACACTGCCGTCCTGAGCGATGGATGTCACGACAATCCGCCTGCAGCTGCCCCCCCCCGAATTGTTGTTTCCAAACGGATCCACGCCCCGCTCTCCAGAGACCACAAGTGCGCCGTCGTTGATAGCCAAAGGTCGATTGTGAGCTTGAAGGTTCACAGAGCCGTAAATTTAGTCAGCTGACGAACCCCGCTCGTCGAGTGCTGGTGCCTTGTTGTGGGATTTCTCCTGTCAACTTCACCGTGGCTGAAGAATGCACTCCGAACCACCGGCAAGAAACTGGGGTGAGAACAGCAGCTCATTCTGCCAGTGCTTCCCCCGATCCCAGAGTCTGGATACCGTCCAGCACTTGGCCGTAGCAGTGACAAACCAAGCATCTTTTAGCATCAGAGCCCCCCATCCGGACTGGAATGCTTGGCGGAGGACCGAATATTTCGCGCTGCCATGAAGATTGGCGACCGTCGATCGTCATGGCATCTCTGGAATCCGGCACCGTAGCGACCAGGCTCAGCTCGCTGGAACGGCTTTGCCGCACCGAGTGCGGATCCGCTACGCCACCTGTCGCGCTTCTACACCGACTCTCGCTCCTTCCCACAAGACTGAACCGCGCCGAAGAAGCCCGACTCCCTATTTTTATTGGTTGAAAGTTTCCATAGAGACGTTCTATTGGATATATATCGCCAGAATCAGCCCTCTGACGCCAAAAAGCAGCCATGTGGGGGAAACCGTTTCGCACTGAGCGCGGCGATTCCAGCTGGCTGGGCCATCTGGCGCGCGTCCAACCCCTCCGCGTCTCTTTGACTCGCAACGCAACATTCCCCAACGTTGGGAGAGTTTCCGTGGTCCGGATCGCCAGGACAATCGCTTCTTCCGCCCCACGCCACTTCCCTATTTATTGCCATCCTGCCCGACAACAGCATGAACATGACGCCCCGATGCCGACTGCCACGCACCGCCATGGCGCTGCTGCTGGTGGTCACGGCGCTCGCCGCGGCGCTGTGCGCGGCGCACGACGACTACCTGCCGCTGGCGCAGCCGCAGCTGCTCGAGTCGCCGTGCGTGCAGCGCTGGAACGCCATGGCGGCGCACTTTGCCACGGCCCGTGGCGCCACGCGGCCGCTCGTGCGCGAGACGCAGCCCAGCGAGCTCCACGTGAACCTCACGGTCCAAGTCGGGCGCTACGTGAGCCGCTACGTCGACTTCAACACGCGCACGTACAACGGCCGCATCCCAGCGCCGACCATCAAGGTCTGCCCGGGCGACAAGCTCGTGGTGCACGTGCGCAACGCGCTGCGCGACGGCGGCGCCAACCTCACCAACCTCCACGTGCACGGCATGCACGTGTCGCCCGCGGGCCACCACGACAACGTGCTCAAGAGCATCGCTCCGGGCGGCGAGCGCCGGTACGAGTACGAGATCCGGCCGGACCACCCGCCGGGCACGTTCTGGTACCACCCGCACTCGCACGGGCTGGTGAACACGCAGCTCTCCGGACTCATGGCCGGCGCGCTGATCGTGGCAGACCGGCCGGGGGACTTTCCGGAGGAGATCGCCACGATGCAGGACCACGTGCTCATCCTCCAGGGCGTGTGCGTGGAAAAGTGCCACACCATCTACGACAGCCTCGTGCACGCGCTCCAGAACGACTACGGCGAGGGCGACGCCATGATGATGATGGACATGAACATGACCGGCGACGCGCGCATGACCAAGACGACGAAGGAGAAGAAGAACGACACGATGAGCATGGCCGACGGCACCGAGATGGCCATGGGCGACATGGACATGGACGGCGAGGGCGACTCGGAGGAGGAGGAGGAGGAGGACGAGGACGAGTTCCCGATCAACTTGCGCGTGAACAAGAGCTCGCCGCTCAACGACACGTCGCTACTCCACGTGTACGTGAACGGCCAGTACCTGCCGGAGCTCCACATGACGCCGGGCGAGTTCAAGCGCCTGCGGTACATCAACGCCATCCCGAACAACGTGGCCGAGCTCGTCGCGCCGGGCTGCGAGATGCACATTTTGTCGCGCGACGGCATCTACATCAAGTCGCCATCTAAAAAGGACGTGGTCGTGCTCCCGCCCGGCAGCCGCGCCGACGTCGGCATCCGCTGTAACCAGACCGGCACGTTTTTCCTCGAGACCGAGGCGAGTCCGAAGCGCAACCAGCTGCTGGGCATGGCGAACCGCCACCGCGTGCCGTCGCAGAGGATCGTGTCGCTGCGCGTGTTCGGCGACGACCCGCTCACCATGGCGCTGCCCACGCAGCTGCCCAAGCCGCCAGCGTACATGGACGACACGATGGCGCTCGGCGGCAAGATCGAGAGCGAGAACAAGTACAACTACGAGTTCTCCGTGTGGATGGACGGCGCCAACATGCAGTACGGCGTGAACAAGCGGGCGTTCCACCACGAGTACGTGAACCACTCGATGTACATCGACGAGCCGCAGGAGTGGGAGCTGTCCGTGCGCGGCTACGGCCACGAGTGCGAGGACATCAACCACGACGACATGGACCACCGCAGCAACCTCGACTTTTCGATGAACAAGATGCTGGACGAGGAGCAAAAGTACCAGGCCTCGAAAGCCACGCAGGCGCCGTCGCCCTCGTCATCGGCGCACCACTCGCACTGCCACGCGATGACGCACCCGTTCCACATGCACGGCTCGCACTTCCAGATCACGCGCGTGGACAACGCGCTGGACCCGGACGGGCTGCTCTACGCGCTCGGCGAGTGGCGCGACACGATCCCGCTCTACCGCAGCCACACGCAGATCCGCTTCACGCCGCGGAGCCACATGGTCGGCCGCATCCTCACGCACTGCCACTTTGCCGCGCACTCGGACAACGGCATGGCGCAGCTCGTGCAGGTCCACAAGAGCCGCCGCCGCTAGAACCTCTAAGTTAATTTCCCCCATGGAGCAGCGCTCGCTGCTCCAGTATTTAGTCTTCCGATCAGTGTCATTTTCGTCTCGTTTTCTCGTTTTTCGCTTTTGAGTCCATTTCCCAGGTTTCAAGCAGTGTGGGCATCACACCCACGGGATCGAAAACAGGAAGACTGCGATGGGCAAGTGAAGTGCGCTCCTCCGCTGACGTGCGACTGCGTGACCGCTTTGCGGCACCGGTGCCATCGTGGCACTGCCATTGGCGGCTGAGTCGGATGCGCATCGGGCGACGCGTATGCGTCGTCACGAGGCGACTGCGTTGCCAAGTTGAAGCGCCGTGTGCGCGTGATCGCGGTCTGTCGTGTTCGGGCTGTTGACGCCCAACTTCAACTGGGGCTGCGTGCCACGGATCGCCTTGTCGGCTCCCACAGATAAGCGACCGCTCACGCGTGGCAGCGTGGCAGCGTGGTGCGGTCTCCATTCACGCACTCGCTCGCCCGCACGAAACCATGACCGCCAAGCAGCAGATGCAACGCGGCGACTGGTATCTCGAGGACGCGCAGCTCGAAAGCGAGATCGAGCGCGCCCACGATCTCATGGACGCGTTCAACGCGGCGCCGCGGCGGTCTCAGGCGGCCGCGGCCGCGCTCCGCGCGCTCCTGGGCGCCGTGGGCGACAGCGCGACCGTGCGCGCGCCTTTCTACTGCGACTACGGCTCCAACACGCGCCTCGGCGACGGTGCGTACCTCAACTTTGGCTGCGTCTTCCTGGACGAAGGTGCGATCCACGTCGGCGCGCGCGTCATGCTGGGCCCGGGCGTCCACATCTACACGGTGACGCACCCGGCGGACGCGGCGGAGCGCGCCACGCGCGTCATGCGCGCGCTCCCCGTAGTCATCGAGGACGACGCCTGGGTCGGCGGCCGCTCGGTGATCCTGCCGGGCGTGACGATCGGCCGCGGCGCCATAGTGGGGGCCGGCAGCGTCGTCACCAAGGACGTGGCGCCGCTCACGGTCGTCGGCGGCAGCCCCGCCAAGTTCATCAAGCACGTCGAGGCGACGCCCGCCACGTAAAGGGTCATAAATGAGACCAACGACACGTGGCAGGATCTCTCCTCTTTCCTCGGGCCTTTCGATCTTCTTCTTCTTCGTTTTTCTCAGCAGGAAGCCAAAAGCCGGCGCATCCTCTCACTCTTCCTCTCGCGATCCGCCGCTGGCGTGCGTGCCGTTGTTGACGCCCTCGATCTGTATCCTCCCATCCCATCCACAAATCCGAAGATCCCGCCCTTGTGGCAAAAGCAACGCCATGGAGGACATCGAGACGCCGGCCCGGCAGCTGCAGCGCCGCGGCGAGTTCTACCGCGAGGACGCGCAGCTCGAGCGTGAGATCCAGCGCGCGCGCGAGCTCACCGACCAGTTCAACGCGCTGCCCGGCAACTCGCCCAACGCGCCCGCCGTGCTCAAGCAGCTCTTCGGAGGTATCGGCGACCGCGTGGTGATCCGCTC
>JAADWV010000772.1:0-13752 GCA_023336295.1 Pythium folliculosum
AGCTTGGCGCCGTCGAAGGCGTAGTTGCTGACCTTGACCTCGTTCGCGGCGTCGACGACGGCGGCGACGAGCAGCAGCGCGAGGACGTTGCGGACGGCGGCGAAGACCATGGTGGCTTGGTGGGGTTGGAGCTTTTTCTTGGGGAGGACGATGTGGGTGGAAGACTGCAAGATCGAGAATGAGCTTTGGGATCCTGGGGCTCCTACGCGCCGAGATCCGTCGTGTTCTTACGGACTATGCCTCTGGGTCGCTGAGAGGAAGACGCTCTCCTTTCCTCTGGGGGGCTGTTGATGGCGGTTGCACGGTCTCTCGCGATGTTGGTTTGACGGCACCAGCGACGGCCGCTCTTCCGTGGAGACACCACTGACAGACAGGCTGTAGTTTCCTACACCAGCGCTCCACTGGGATAAGGAGTCACTGGGCGCCGCATGGCATCGGGATGCCACTGCTTGTGGCAACAATGCGGCACCCGAGGGCTACCACGGATTAATAAACCCGGGAAATTGCGTGAGGGCACTTGCCCGTGGCACACCGACGGCAAGACACACGATTGATTGTGGCGGCTGGCTGGTGCCAAACCCGCGGGCGCTCTGGTTCTGCACCGCGCGCAACTTGAGGTTCAAGATCCCCTGTCGCGCGTGTCCGCTGCGTGCATAGCCCCGGCGCAAAGATCGCCGCGACAGCCCGAGAAATCCAGCAGCCGCCGTTTCTCAGGGCCGCCGCCGTCGTCACCGCGCGTGCTGGTGCTTGGGGCGGACACTGACGGCGTGTGCGTCCAGCAAAGAGATCCAGTGTACTGGACCGCAGTGTACGGTACTGGATGCCTCAGCGTCGGCCTGGGGTCCGTTCGAAGACCCGAGCGCCCCGTGCTGCATCAGGCTCTGGGTGCAGTGGACGTACCCAAACGTGGGCCGCCCTCTCACCAGGCACGGCAGGATTCTCAGCCGCCGCCAGTGGCGTTCACGTCGGGCGCTTGGAAACTTTCCGGCGTGTCGAGGGGCTGCACAGAGAGGAGAGAGTGTGGTGGGGGATCCCAGAGTTGCACGGGTTGCTGCCGCCTGCCGGCCGATCGCGTTGAACTTCAAGTTGACGATCCCACTCTTGCCCAGAGGTTGACGTCTCGAACCACACGCGTCGCGGTGGCGCGTCTCTGGTCCCCAAGAGTTGCACCCAGAAATCCAGTGGCCACTTCACGAGCGCATCCCCATCCGTGTCCGCACTTCAGAAACCGAGCACCCCAAGCACCCACCGCAACTGAGTCTGTGTCGAAAAGACCAGTGTCAGCCCCACCGCCCACCGCCGGCGTGTGTATGGTCCGCGACCGCGGGCCTTGATCGCTTCCGCCGCTTGAAGAATCGCGGCAATCCGATCGCTCGCAACGCAGCCACACTGAGCCGCAAGCGTGCTGCACGGCACGAGGCTTTTGACACACAAGAGCCACGCGAAAGACGAGTACCAGTACCAGCACGGTACGGGTACTGAACTGAACCGATGCCAGCACGAGGCGCCGAACTTCAACTGCGTGCGGTGTACAAACAGGACGTCTTTGACGCCGCCGACGTGGGTTCTCGCTCCCAAACGGCCAGCCACACTGGATATCTGGAGGATGCGCTTCGAGGCGACGTGTGCAATCGGCAGTGCGATGTGCACCACAAAAAGCACTGCCGCGGCAGGGGCAGACTGTACTACGTAGTATGCTTGGAGACGTTCCAGGACCGGACGAAGCCGTCTCTCTTCATGTTCCGTTTGATAGTTACAGTACTACTACGTATTAATAGTACATAACCCCACTACGTCCTATGAGACATACAACGCCGTAGGGAGTATGACTCGAGGGGCGTAAGCTTGGCCTTCTACGTTATTCCTCAGCGTTCGGGTCCAATGCACGAATTGGAAAGCCAGGGGCAACTATAAAACGGGATTCGGCTGTAGTATTGAACATGAAAGGTGTATGAGCTCGGACAGAATCGCTGCCCAGGATCCTACGGATAGATCTCTTTCGCAGCCTAAGCCGTGAGCGCGCGAAGCTCGTCGCGGGCGTTGGTCACCGTGATCATCGCCGCGTAGGACCACGTGAGGTCGTTCACACCCTGCGAGAGACCCGTGTCGCGGTTGTATTGCTCGTTGAAGTGGTTGCCCGCGGCGCCGTGGTACTTGACGCGGCGGATGTGGAGGTCGCCGAAGGTCTGAAGGCCCTTGATGATAGCGTTGAAGTTGGCCGAGCCAGCCGCGTACGTGCCTGTGGGGATGTTAAGACCGAGGCCAGCGGGCTTGGCGCCGTTGAAGAGCTTCTGGTTGAGCGACGTCACCGTAATGCTGCCGGCCTTGACGAACGCCGTGGCGGCACGGAAGGCCGTCTCCGCGACGATCACCGTGGTGAGGTACCACGGGTTACCACGCGACGTGCCAGCCCCGTCGTACACATCGCCGTAGTAGCGGCCAATCGCCACCGACAGGGGCTGGCCCGTGGCATCGACCTTGACGTTCTGGTTCAGCGAGTACTCGTTGATGAAGCCAGCGCCGAGCTGGTAGATGGACGAGAGGATGCGGTCGTCCTGGGGCGCAAAGAGTCCATCGCCGACGTTGCCGTGGACGGCGCCAAGTGCGATCGCGGCATCCAAAAGGCGCCCATTGAGCGTGGACTGGACCACCTGCGAGCCCGAGTTGTAGAAAGCCAGGATGCGAGCGTCCACCGCGGCAGCTTGGGCGGCATAGTAGTTCGCAGCGCCAGTGTCGCCGACGAGACGGGCGAAATCGCGACCCTCGTGGAGCGCGCGGCGCTGCACAGCGACCGTGAAGAAGTGGATGCCGCGGATCTCCTCCCAGAGATCGCAGTTGTTACCGTCGTTGAAGCGCGTGGAGATCCACTCAAGGTCGGGCTTGATCACGCCGTTGGTCGTGCCGTTGTACAGATCGATCACACGCGAGAGCGAACCGCCCTTGGCCAGGTAGGCGTTCGCGAAGCGGATGAACGAGCTGGCGCGCACGGCCGGACCATCGTGCTGTGGGCGGCACCAGCCGTCGTTGAACGCGTTGCCATTGACAAAGTACTTGGCCTCGCCGAGCCCCGTGATCGTGGTCTGGCTCTGGATCTTCTTGGTAAACGCCGCGTGGTCCCAGAACGTCTGCTCAAGCGAGGCATCACCGTTCTTGTAGAACGTGTTGACCACGTCCATGACGAGACCGGCGTCGCGGATCCAGTGCCAAATGTAGTTGTTGGCGCCGCCGGCCGAGGCCGCGATGATGGAACCAGCCGCGGCGCCAGCCACGTTCTTGGGGCTGATGTTGGCGAGCAGCAGCGACTTGAACGTGGGGGCCGCGGACGACAGGTACGTCGTGATGTCCGACTGGAAACCCGTCTCCGGAAGCGGCGTGCCCGTCGGCGCGGGCGTCGTGGGGGACGGCGCAGGCGTCGGAGCTGGCGTCGGAGAAGGGGTAGGCGCAGTCGTGGGCGCAACCGTCACAGGGGACACCTTGTAGTTGTTGCCGTAGCCACCGTTGTTGTCGTAGTACGTCGCGCCGTTCACCTTGTACTCCACGTAGAACTGCGAGATGCCCGCCGAGCTGATCGGACAGTTGAACGACCACACCTCACGGCTCGACGAGTCCGGGCCGCTCGTGTAGCTCGCCGCACACGTGTTGCCCCACGTCTGCGCGTTGTTGGCGTAGATCACGTTGATAACCTTGGTGTACGCGAGGTTCTGGACGCTGAGCGCGCCCGTGAGCTTGGCGCCGTCGAAGGCGTAGTTGCTGACCTTGACCTCGTTCGCGGCGTCGACGACGGCGGCCATGACCAACAGCGCGAGGACGTTGCGGACGGCAGCGAAGACCATGGTGGCTTGGATGGGTTGGAGCTTGTGGAAGACGGTGCGAGTGGAAGACTGCAAGATCGAGAGTGAGGGAGCGGATCAGGCGTGGCTTCTTCGGGTGTTCCTCATTGAGCCCAGGAGGCAGCGTGGAAGGAGCTTTGATGGAACGCGAAGAGAAGGAGAGCGCTCCCACGGAACCCTCAGGGTGCCACTGCCGCACTGACGTGCAGCAGTGCTAATTGTTCGCTGGCATCCCCGTCCCACGCTCTCGCTTCTCCGCGGGACGTCGAGCAAGCCACAGCGGTCGACTAAGTGCGTGGTTTCTCTCGTCTCGTGCGTGGCAGCCACCGGAAGGCACGACGCAAGCCGCACCAACGTGTCCGCCAATCCGCAGTATTGCACTCGCACACAACGGTCGTATGCGACATGGTATGTACTATACAGTACAGTACAGACCACCTCCACTCGAAAGCGAGGTGGCCATCCCGATCTGATCCCGAGGGCTGAAGTTCAACGCTTCGTCCGATTGCACATAAAACGGACGGCGCATCCCCGGAGAAATCCAGCGGAGAAGGGTTCGATGTGGACTGCCCGCCGTCTCGATGCACCAGAACAGCGAGTGTCGCCCTGCTGCTGCTGGCCCACGCCGACTAAAAGCGGGCGGGTGCTGCTCACCAGCTGCGGTTCCTGACGCGCATCTTCAAGTGCGAGGTCTCCCACGGTGGGACTCACCATAGTACCGTCTCCATTTTCACGGGAGATCGCCTGGCAGCCTGATCGCAGTCTGCGATTCGCAGAGACGCAGAGTGTATCTTCCGAGGATGCGACTGTTGTCGAGAAATCCAGCAGCGAGTGCAATTGCCACTCGAGGTGCAAAGTGGGGGAGGAGCAAGCGTTTCGCTTCAGCACGCAACGCCAACCACCTGAACTGCCGCCTCGGTGCCGCACTGTGGTTGTGGCCAGCCCTGAGCCTCTTCATGCGTTGCAGATAGCCGTCTTGTGAGTGCTCCTTGCGGCTGAGGCAGCTGTTGGGTTCCTCTTGTCCATGCTTCTTGCTTTGTGTTGGCTTCATCGGGCACTGGACAGATTGTAGCCACTGGCATGGATATCACGCTGCTCCTGGCGCAGTGCTCCTGGAGACTTGGAGCACCACTCCAAGTCTTCAAGGCCGATATGGGAGCACTTGGCAGGATTTCTTCGCGTGCACTGGCGACGCAGATGGACCAGGGGATGTCCAGGCTTCTGAACGCACGGATATCCAGGGCAGTCGACCATCCACATACTTCGAACACTGGATCTTTGTGCTTGCTCGATGAGCTTCGGGTGTCAGCAGTCTTGATTGCACAATTAGATAGTCTGGTTTTCTGTTATTCTACAATGGCCGAGCCGGTCAGTTTCTTCACGCGGCGTTGGCGTGGCCTCGTTGGGGCGGCTGTGACTCGGCACGTTTTGGCTGCTTGCGTGGCGTCGGCGCTGGCACGGGCTTGAAGGAGGCTCCTAGTGGCGGGGTCGTAAGCGAAGAGAACGCGTCTTCGCGCATCAGCGACGCCAGTGAGGCCACGCTCGTCAGCGACGGCGCCGACGACAGTCGCGCGTGCATGATGCGCCCACTTCCACCGCGTTGGCGCTGGGGTAGCGGCGTCTTCTTGGGCTTGGGGAAGAACTGGGCACGGCCCGCCAGCATCGCCGGCAGAAGCTGGTACACTTGCACCGACGCGTTGATCTGGGGTACCGTGTACGTGCCGAGGTACTCCATGAAGACGTCGACCGACAGCTCGCTGCGGTGGTGCCGCAGCCACGCGGCGATGCGGTCAGTCACGAGGATCTGGCCGCCGCTGCCGAGGTCCCCGACGTACTCGGCGATGATCTCGCTGACGCCGACGTACGTCGCCTTGCCCGTGACCGCGTGGACGTCGTGCACCAGCACGCCGTCCTGCTCAGATGCATCGTGGATACCCATGCGCACACGCAGTCCGTTGAATACAACGCGGCGCTTCACGCGCTCCTTCTGGGTGTCCGGAATCGCGTCCACGAGTTCCTTGGGCCACTTGGCCACGAGTAACTGGAGCTGCACGTTCAGGCAGTACGAGATGGCGTCGCCGATGGTGTGGAACGCGACCTGGAACGCGTCACCGACCGTCGTGATCTCGTACCCGTGGTGCTTGGGCAGCGACGACCGCAGGATATTGTCGTGGATCTCCGTCGCCGCGCTCATCATCTCGCCGTTCATGTTCCAGAGCGCCGTGGATGACTGGATGTCTGTGTACACGAAAATCGGGTTTGTGGTGGGCGCCTCGAGGTCCTCGTCGGTCGGGACGGTGAACCGCTGTCGCATGAACTCGGCCTCAAAGTCCTCGGGCAGACACGGCGCGCACGTGCTGAACACGCAGGCCTGCGAGCAGCTCGTGGTGATCGCGAGCGCGAGGCCCGAGGTGTTGTAGATGAGCATGCTCACGCCCACATAGTCGAGCACCGAGTTGGACGGCGCGACGTCGTAAAAGTTGATGATGAGCATCGAGACCTGGAACTGCACCGCGAACATCGAATACGCGAGCCTGGATGTCACCATAAAACACTGTCAGTCTCTTCGTCATGACACGGGCTTTGGTCTAGTGGGGACTTACATGATGCGCTTGAGCCGCATGTACACGGGCGAGAGCACGAACGTGCCGTGGATGGTCTCGTAGTCGCGGCCGTTGGCCTTCAGCTTGATGAGCTTGACGGCCATGTACAAGAGCGCGAGGAACTGGAGTCCGTACACGCCCAGCACGCAGCGCTGCGTGTACAAGTTGTAGCCGCCGTACACGATCGTGAGCACGAGCTGCGTGGCCGCGTACGCCGCGAGCGCCGTGAAGATCGCGATCGTGTACACGCGGATCTGCCGCTGCTCCTTCTGCCTCCCGCGGTCCATCGACAGCCGCGCGAGCCGCGCGAGCTCGTACGTGAGCGGGAAGAGCGTGAGCGCGATGCCGAAGAGCCCGAGGTCGCCCAGGCAGAGCACGACCGTCAGGTACGGGTTGCTGCTGTCCTTGAGGTACAGGATGCCGTGGATGCCGAGGCGGTCGAGCTGGCTGTAGGTCCAGTGGTGCGCGTCCTCGTCGTCGCTGCGCTCCACGCGCGCGCGCGTCGTGAGCCACATGAAGAAGAGCGTGCGCATCGAGCACCAGACGAAGACGCAGAGGAAAAAGCACCAGAAGAGCCAGCGCACACTGGACGCGTGGACGTCCCAGCGGCAGCGCAAGTGCATGGTCGTGAGGCACGTCGCGAGGCTCGAGGCCGTGAGCAGACACGTCGCCACGAGCGTCCACACGAGCGCCATGGCGGCCGCGGTGGCAGTGGAAGCACGCGAGCGAACACGGTGGAACAGAGAGAAACACAGGAGACAGAGAGCGCGCGAGTCGCGGATGCGCACACGTCGCAGAGCCAAACGGCCTGGCAAACGCGTCGGGGGGAGCGAGAGGCCGCGAGGTCGAGTCGGTCGGGCCGCTGGCCGCTGGCGGGCGAGCGAGCGCGCGAGCGGAAAGCGGTGGGCGGCGACGTCGGAGGGCGCGACGTTCGCGGGGGTGGATTGAGCTCAGCGAGGGAATACGCGTCAATGTGACATAACCTGCATAAAACAACGTTTGCTCAATATGAGAGTATCATCTTTGGGAATAGTTAGTATTGTTCTGACTGGAGACATTTGTAACGTGATACCTTCGGAACATGATATAAGCTGCTGGCAGAGGACTTGTGGGTGCTAGCATGTGACATGTCGCGTATATGGGCCTTTTCTCCACCTGCTGGCCCTGGGATAATCACTGGTTCGGAGTAAATCGGGTTTTCACAAATATCCATATCTGGGACATGGTCTAATCATGTTTTCAGCTAGTGCGACACATTTTACGTTTTGTCCAATCTGATGCGAGATCAATTACTAGAGCAAATGCCCTCCCTTAAACCCGACTTCTCAAAAAGCGCTTTTCGTTGAAATCACACTTTGTCGAGGAGGGAAACAAAAACGCTTTTTCGAGGAGAGAAAAGAGCAACAACCGATCTGAAAAGTCCCCAACAACAAAAGGAAGAAAGCCAAGAAGAAGAAGAAGAAGACGAAGGACGCGATGCACGGCCGCGTGAAGAGCGTGGAGCGCGAGAAGGAGGAGGGCCGCTCGGACGCCGAGCGCCGCGACATGCTCTCCAAGGTGCGCATGTACCACGAGGTCGCGGGCAAAGTGCTGGCGCTGCGCGCGCAGCGCGTGCGCGAGGCCTCGGTGCTGCCGCTCACGAGCCACCTGCTGCTGCTCAACCCGGAGTTCCACATCGTCTGGGCGTTCCGCCGCGAGGTGCTGGGCGAGCTCCTACGCGACGGTGGCGACAGTGTCGCGGAGCTCGCCAAGACCGAGCTCAAGCTGACGTTTGTACGTGAAAGTCGGTTGAAGGGGGATAACAATGTGTGTGACGGGTGGGATGACACTTTCTCCCTCGTACTTGCAGGAGGCGCTGCAGCGCAACCCGAAGAGCTACGCGGCGTGGTTCCAGCGCCAGTGGGTCGTGGACAAGGGGCTCGGGGACCTGCAGAAGGAGATCGCGCTCTGCGACAAGCTGCTGGAGCTCGACGAGCGCAACTTCCACTGCTGGAACTACCGGCGCCACGTGTGCCGGCTCGCCGGCGTGAGCAAGGAGGAGGAGCTGGCGTTCTCGGCGCTCAAGATCGACCAGAACTTTTCCAACTACTCGGTGCGTTGCTGCTGTCGCTAACGGACTTGCTTTTGGTTGGTAGCGAGACACTGACCCATCAACGTCTTTCGTCGAATCCGACAGGCCCTCCACCACCGCACCATCACGCTCCCAAGGCCGCTGGTGCCCGAGACGTTGCTGGACGAGATCTCGATCGTGCAGCAGGCCGTGTTCACCGAGCCTGACGACCAGAGCGCATGGTTTTACTACCGCTGGCTGCTCACGTCGATGCTCCAGGTCGTGGCCAAGGAATACGCGCTCGAGTTCCTCGAGAGCCAAGTGCACTGGATGAACGAGCTGCTGGAGATGGAGGAGCAGGCGAAGTGGGTGTTGGTCACGCTCGCAGACGTGCACCGCCGTCGCGCGGCGTTCGAAGAGGTTGCACAGGACGCCAAGAAGCAGAGTATCGCGTACTACGAGCAGCTGCGTGCGCTCGATCCGGACCACGGCAACTACTACGGCGACATGATCCGCAAGCTCTCGCCTTGACGTCTACATGTCGGAAGCATGTTGGAGGCACACTTTATTCACGTACCGTAAGGCCGCGATCGCTGATGTGTGTCATGCAACGTACACAGTGTGGGGTGCTGACGAAAACGTTGAACTTTCGAATAGGCCACGGTGGGAGTCGCGGTCGTTCAGTTCCTGTCCAACCGCGTGAGCAGTTCCCACAAATAGCTACTCAATGCCAAATCTGGACACACACTGCGGCTCGAGGTTGGTTTCTTGCGATGACTGTGGGCTGTGGTGCGACAGGTGCAACGGAAGCTCCAACCAGAAAGATATAGCCATCATGCGATGCGACTGAACTGAGGTAGGGCGAGGCTCCCTTGCCGGAGGAAGGACGTGTTCCGAGATCGCAAAGCGGCTCGCATCCATTTCGTGATCATTCGCAAATAGTTCGTCGCAGACGAAGTCATCAAGTCGTCAAGTTCTCCACAGCGTCAGGTGACTTTTCTAACGATGGCATCCGCCTCCGTGGCCGCGACTGAGACACCAACACCACACTATGAGGCAGCCGAAACGCCTCACGCGCATCAAGCCAGTCCTTCACAACCCGATCAAACGCAGCCATTCTTCCGGACGTGGTACGCGATCCGCTGGCAGCTCGCGCGCACGGTGTTCGCCAAGCCTGTACCATTCTTGACGCAGACGCTTGAGCTCAAGCTTGGCGATCTCCTTCTCACGTTGCCCGCAGCTGCAGCAGTGATCGCAATCAACGCTGTCGCCTGCCACAACCGTGATGTCGGCGGCTCTGGCGCGTTACCGATGATCGTCATGATCGTCGTATTTGCGCTGGCTGTGCGCAATAACTCGATCCTTCTGCTAGCGACTGGCATGCCGTTTGACCGCGCGATCTTTTACCACAAGTTCTTCGGCGGCGTCGCGTGGATCGTGACAGGTCTTCACGGCCTTGCGTACTTGCTGAAAGAAGAAAATGACGAAGGCCGCCGCCTCCGCCAGCTTCGTCGCGGTGAAGACGATAGTTCCGATGGACCGATGCTCTCCCGCCAGTTTTCCGGCGCGCTGGCATTTTACGCACTTAGCGCGCTAGTGTCGTTCTCGTTCGAACCGATCCGTCGCCGCTTTTTCGAGTTTTTCCTGCGCGCCCACTGGATCTTCTTCATCTTGATCGTCGTGTTCGCGGTGATCCATGGAGCCGCGTTGATCTTGCTCGGGTTCGTGCCGTGGGCGATCGATATGCTGTACCGGTACGGTATTCGTGCGCCTGGGTATGCTCGCAAAGAAGGCGGGATCCATGCGAGTCAAGTCAAGGTGAAGCTCGTCGCCAAGGACATCGTTCGCGTCCAGTTTCCACGCCCGCCGTCGCCAAGTTTCCAGTACGAGGCCGGTCAGTACGTCTTCCTCTGCTTTCCGCAAGTCGCCCGTTTCGAGTGGCACCCGTTCACAATCGCTTCAGCACCTCACGAGTCGCACGTCACGGTTTACATCAAGGTCCTCGGCGATTGGACAAAGAAGCTGGCGGCGTATGCCGCTGGCTCACGCCCTGAGCCGACCGCCATGCTCGTGGATGGACCGTACGGCGCCGTGGCGATCGAGATGGCCTACTACTCACACTTCGTGTTCGTCAGCGGCGGCATCGGCGTGACTCCAATGATGGCAATCGCCAACGATTTGTACCACAAGTCCAAGACCACGAACTCGCGCCGCAAGTTCGTCGAGAAGGCGTGGTTCGTCTGGGCCGTTCGTGACCGTGAGATGGTGGAAGCAATCGTACTCGACGAGGCGCAAGCAAAAGCGGCAAAAACCGAGCAGCAGACACAGTCATGGCTTCCGCACGTGCTAACCTCCCCAAGCAACGCCAACTCACAGGAGCGCGACGCGTTCTTTGCCGATTTCTACCTCACCAACAAAACCCAAGATCTCTCGCAGAGCGTGGATCAGCAACTCGCACCATGTCTCAAGCACAAGCAGCGCCCCGATGTCGCTCATATTCTGCGTCAAGTCGGTGAGTCTGCGCTGCGGGCCAGGGCCGTGGGGAACTCGGCACGCGTGCGTGTGGCGTTGTTGGTGTGTGGGCCGGCCGCCTTGGTCTCCGAAGTCGTCGCGCACAGCCTGATGGTGGGCGCAAGTTTGGGCGTGGCGTTTGACGTCCACCAGGAGACGTTCGCGTGGTGATTGCCCTGAACACGACGAAAACGGTGCTCTACTCCATCGGCTACGGGCAAAACTATAGTTCATCCATGAATATTTAAAAAAAAAATACAGCATCATGAATACGATTGAGGACGTCGACGTGCCTTCGATGTCCGTGCTGATTGATTGTGACGTTCGCCTTGCCAGCGTTCACATCCCAGCGATCAACCACGCCACCAGAGGTCTGACGATGACGACGCATCAAACCGTCAACATGACAACCGTGCTCAAGCTATATTCCGCCTCAAAGTGAGCGGTATGGCTCCCGCGCTGTAAAACGCGCATACTAGCAGGTTTCGGAGTGTGTTTAGTCCCATTTTATAAGATAGTCGAAAACGAAGTCGCCGTGGATTATGTGCGACACTGGAGGCTTCTTCGCCGCGCCAGCCCACTCGTTGCTCAGGCTACCACGCAAAAGTCTCCTGGTGGACGTCAAAGATGACGCCCATGCTTTTCGAGAGCTTCAGGCTCTGCGCGACGACGCCCGAGACCATGGCGGCAGCAGGCCAACACACCAGCACTGCCACACGCACGGGCCCTGGAAAGCCTGTGTCCGAGGCGTTGGCGGCCAGTGCCGACTCGCCGACTTGCCGCAGGACCTGCGCCACGTCTGGCCGCTGGTTGTGCTTAAGACTCAGTGCGAGCTGCTGGTCCACGGCCTCCGAGAGGTCCTGCGGCTTGTTCGTGAGGTACACTTCGGTGTAGAACGCGTCGTGCGTCAGCGAGTTGACGTTGCTAGGCGACACGAGCACGTGCGGGAGCCACGACGGCGTCGTTTGCGCGGCGTGGGACGCGCCGTCCGTCCAGCAGGATCGCCTCCTCTATCTCCCGGTCGCGCACGGCCCAGACGAACCACGCCTTCTGCACGGGCGTGCGGCGCGACTTGGCCGCGTAGTGCAGGTCGTTCGCGAGCGACAGCATGGGCGTCACGCCGATACCGCCGCTCACAAACACAAAGTGCGAGTAGTGGTCCATCTCGATCGCCACGGCGCCGTACGGGCCGTCGACGAGCACGGCCACGGGCTCGTCGCTCTTGCGCTGCGCGGCGTAGGCGGCGAGCTGCTTGGTCCAGTCGCCGCTCGACTTGATGAAGAACGTCACGCGCGACTCGTGCGGCGCCGACGCGATCGTGAACGGATGCCACTCGAGCGCCGAGATCGCCGGGATGCACAGGAACGCGTACTGGCCGGCCTCGTAGCGGAAGTTGGGGCCGCTCGGCGACACCGGCGGGCGCGGGAACTGCACGCGCACAATGTCTTTGACCACGAGCTTGAGCGCGACCTGGCTCGCGTGGATCCCGCCGCCCTCGCGAGCAAAGAGGCGCGAGCGGTAGCCGTAGCGATACGCCATGTCGAGCAAGTGGGGCACAAAGCCGATGAGGATGATCGCGGCGCCGTGGATCACGCCAAACACGACGATCATGAGGATGAAGAGCCAGTGGAAGCGCTGGAAAAAGTCGAAAAAGCGGCGGCGGATCGGCTCGAACGCGAACACCACGAGCGCGCTGAGCGCGTAGAACGTGAGCGCGCCAGAGAGCTGTCGTGGGAACGCGCCGTCTTCTTGTCCCTGGTGACGAAGCTGGCGGCCGCGGCGGTCAACCGCGGCGGAATCGCCGCCCGAGTCGTCCGAGAGCAAATACGCGAGCCCGTGGGGCCCCGTGACGAGCCACGCGACGCCGCCGTAGAACTTGTGGTAAAACATCGCGCGGTCGAACGGGATGGCGGTCGCGAGCAGCAGGATCGAGTTGTTGCGCACGGCGAGCGCGAACACGATGATCATGACGATCGCGGCCGGCGAGCCGCGTCGCTGTTGCTCAGTGCGACGGCGTTGATCGCGAGGAACGCGGCCGCGACGGGCAGCGTCACGAGCAGATCCCCGAGCTTGAGCTCGAGCTTGTCGGTGAGGAACGGCACGGGCCGCGCGAACACGGCGCGCGCGAGCTGCTAGCGGATCGCGTACCATTTCTGCGCGAGCGAGTGCAAGTGGTTGGGCGTGAGCAGCGCCGGTTGCTGCTGCGGCTCGTGGGGCGTCCCGACCGGCGCGTAAGGGCCTTGAATGCCGTCGTCCGAGTGCATCTCGCTGGATTCCCTGAGCGCGGAAGGTCGAAAGTGGATCTGGACTGGACGCGCGTGGAAACATTGTGTCTCCAGCTGACAAGAAACTTTTACTGCACTTCAAGGACTCGAATGGGTTAATTGTGAGAACGTATCACTTGAATGATCGCGTGATAAATATCAACAACCTTTTTATCAGTGAAGACAATCAATATAGCTCAGGAGCGGATATTGAATTAGATATTCTTCCCACAATGCGCGTAGAGCTGGAGTGGTTGGAAAACCCAAAACGCTCTCGATCCGAACGCAAGAACTTTTTCCGCTACCTCACTAAGGCTTACTACAATCTCGAAGCATTTCAAGTATACGAAGAGTATTGTGGTTTGCAGAGCTTTTGTCCCTCCAATCTGAAGCACAGATCGGAGCAACAGATCGAACAGATAGGAATAGATCGGACCGGTAGATCGGAGCCGTCAGATAGATCGGAGGTCAGATCGGATCTCGAGCACCACTAT
>JAADWV010000773.1:0-13723 GCA_023336295.1 Pythium folliculosum
CTCGCGCAGGTCGGCCCAGCGCAGCGCGCGGAAGCGCGGCTTCTGGAGGATGCCGTCGGGCCCGCAGAGCGCCGAGAGCCGCGCGCGGTTCTCCTGGTGCGCGTCGTTGTGGTGGTCCAGGCACGTCGGCTGGTACACCACAAGCGTGCCCGAGGCGGGCGGCGCCCGGGCCTTCCGCCTCACCGTCTTGGCGGCCGTGGTCTTGCGCTGCTTGGGCGGCGGCGACGTCGACGATCTCGGACAAGTGACGCCATCGCTGTCGTCGCTGGTGCTGAAGTCGTCGTCCACGAAATGCGGGCCGAGCGCCGAGACGCGCCGCTTGAGCTGCCCGCGCAGCAGCAGCTTCTCCTGGGTCACGCGAGCGAGCGGCGTGTACGCGGACCGCAGGCCGCTCACGAGCGTCTCCGCTTCCGAGAAGGAGGAGGAAGAGCTTCCATTGGCGGAGTCGTCGTCCTCGTCGGCGCCAGCGCCTTCGCTGCTGGTTTCGAGCTTGTCGTCGTCGTCGTCCGCGCTACGATCGTCGACAAGCGCCGCGATCGACATGCGGCACAGCAGCCGCGCCGGCGCGGCCACCTCCTCGGCGGCGGAGGCGGCGGAGGCGACGGAGGAGGGTGGCAGCGTCCACTGGCGCTTCATCGGAGACTGAGGTGGAGGCGGAGGAGACGATGGCGGAGGAGGCGGAGCAGCGCCGTCGGGGGGGACGGAAGAGGAGGAGGAGGAGGAGGAGGAGGAGGCACCGGTCATCCCGTGTGCTTTGACCGGGGCTTCGGTTGTTGGGGTCTTGCACGCTGGGAGCCGACGAACTGGAAGTGAGCGCGAGGGCCGAAAGCCCGCCGGCTCGAAGCGCTGTGGTCGGGTCGGTCTCACCTCCGATGATGCGGACCATCACTCCCATTCCTCCGCAGCGTTAACTTAGTCGGGACCTGGAAGTTTGGATAAAACCTCAGGAATGAGGTGATGGGCGAGAAGAGCTTCTGGGATGAAATGGCTACATTGTATTATTTCATGCCATGAAAAGATACAATTTAGGCGTTTTAGTGACGTGCATCCAGACAAATAGTGACATTTGATCCCGACGGGCGAAAAGACGCAGTAATGGCGGAGGACTACCTCGGTGCGTCTGCGCTGCTTGCTCTGCCACTCACTTGCGTCTCACATCATATCCACTGCCTCGTCTCATGCGCGGGCAGTGCGGTCTGGCGCCAAAGAGCTGCTCGCGCGCGCCGTGGCGTCGCTGCTCGAGATCCACCCGGCCAACCAGGTGCAGTTCCTCGCGCACCGGTAGTTTGAACCCCTAAGCGAGCCTGTTCGGTGCGTGCCCCCGGAACTCACGTAGAAGGAGGAGGTGGGTGCTGCTGGCAGGTTCGACACGGCGGCCAGCAGTGCGGAGCGAAGCGCACGGCTGCTCCAGGCGTGTCCGCCGCACGGCGCGGCGTTCGAGGACGCGCTGTTCCAGGCGTTCCGATGGCTCAGCACCACGGGCGCCTCCCGCGCCTCGGAGCCGTCGCTGATCGAGACACTGGTGAGAAAGCGACTTTGTGCTTCGCTCTATGAGGGACATCATAATAGTTGATAGACCTTGTCGGATTCAGGGACTCTCGGTCACGTCGACGGTCTCCCGGTCGAGTTACGAACTGCTGCTGGCACGGCTGAGCGCCGAGTTCCCAGTGCACGTCAAAGACCGCGTGCTGGACGCGTTGCATGCGTCAATAGCCTCTAGTGGCGACAAGGGGAAAGACGTGTCGATGGACGAGTTCCAGCGCGGCGTCCGCGTCTGCACGCTCGTGGAAGGTGGGCTCTCTTTCCATTGCGACGCTTCACGTCCTCCGCCTCACGTTTTGTCATCGTTTGTAGAGCTCTTCGACGTGGTCGACGAGCTCTTTTACTCGATCGACAAGGGCGGCTTCGGCAAAGTCAAGCTCGCGGTCGTGCTCTCGGCGCTCGAGAACGCGGCGCAGCAGCAGCAGCAGCAGCAGCTCGGGGCCAGCGATTTGGACGGCTCGGCGCTCGCCGTTCTTAGGACCCACTTGCGCAGCCGCCACGAGATCCCCGGTCTCAACGCATCCAACACCTTAGATGACACTGGCACACCGTCTATATCCGGCAGCGCAGGCGACCGAGTTCCACTGGCGTCCAATGACGACGAGACGCACCGGTCCGTCCGCCTCGTCGATCTCCAGGAGATCGTGTTCCACGCGGTTTTCAGCCCGTAGAGGGACCAGCGACGCCTCGATTAACCTGTCGTAACCAACACAAAACGCTCCGCGAGACAAGGTCTGGGTAGCGTTTGCCGTTCGTGTATTGTTCGATCTTCGCTCGCGTTTCTTCGACTCTACCTACCTACTCGCAACGGCGGCGGCTCGGCGCGTCTAGAGGCGGCCCGGGAGCATGTTGAGCACGTTCTTGCGGATCTTTCCCTCCAGGAACACCGGCTTGCCGAGGCGGCGGATGCGCTCGCGGGTCTTCTTGGTCGCAATGTGTCGCTTGTTGGCCTGTGCCCGCTTCACGAGCCCGTTGCAGTTGACCTTGAAGCGCTTCTTCACCGACGACTTGGACTTGAGCTTGTAGCCCATCTCGCGGATCTGCATCTGCGTCACGGCGCTGCCGCTGAGCAGCGGCGCCGCGCGCGCCAGCGCCGGGCGCTGGAATGGCACCAAAGAGCGGAAGCCGCGCGCGGCCACGGACGACGCGGCGGGCGTAAACGCGGCGACGCGCGGCTGCGTCGCGACCGCGAGGCCAGCGAGTTGGCGCGTCAAGGATCTATTATACGAGCACGAGAGGTTAGACGCGGCCGTTAGACACGCGTGACGGCGGCAGGCGGCGTCGGGAGACGGGAGGAGGACGCACCGGATCATCGCCATGTTAGGAGCTCTTTCTGGGGGAAATGGGCGTGCGGCGGATGTTTGGCGGAGGCCGGCGGGGCATCGAGGTGCAGTATGATTGGCTCAAATATTCTTAATAAATATTGGATTGGCTATAATGATGCAACACGTCAAGAACGATCACTGATTGGTTGTATATATCAATGCATAAATTGATATGTTATTAAATGATAGATTATTTCAAGTCCGTTCATCCTCCTCCCAAAAGCACAGCTAAAATGGCCGGGGTGACGCGCGTCGTGGCGCCGTCGACGCTGCTGCGGGCGCTGCAGCGCTTCGCCGTCGCGGAGCATGAGGATGGACCGTCTCTGACACACGGGCTCGCGCTGGGCGTGGCGGACGCCGCCGACGCCGCGTCCGTAGCTGTCTGGGGCGCGCTCCGCGATCTCTCGGCGAGGTAAATTCCTATCCAGTTTCCCCTTTTGCTCTAAATCTCCCCGTGGGCGCGTCGCTGACGCTCTGCTGTGGTCTCTATGAAGTGACGCCGTGCTGCCGTCCGTCGTGCGCGGCGTGGCGCCCGTCGGGTCGCTCACCGTGTGGGCGCGTGGCGCGAAAGACGACGACGAGGCCGCCGAGCGCGACGCCGCGGCCGGTGCGTTCTCTCTCCCCGCTCCCTTTGTCCCCCTCGCGATCGTGCTGACCGTGTGTGTTGCTTGCTTCGTGTTTCCAGCCATCGCCACGCAGGCACTGCAGGCCACCGCGGGCTTCGCGCCGCGCGTGGCGCTCGTTTACGTCCACGAGTCGCAGCGCCTCCACGCGTTCGGCGCCAACGCGACGCCGCTCGAGCTCGAGCTGCTCGAGTGCGCGCACGCGAGCGACTTTGTCGCGGGCACCGACTCGCTGTTGCTGCGCGCGTCGCTGGCGTTCCGTGTGGACTCGCGCGCTGAGACCGCGGCGTGGCACGACCACCTAGACACGGCGGACGACGCGCTGTTCTTCCAGTTTCCCGAACAGCGCGCCCCGCTTTTCAACGCGCGTGGACAGCGCGTGGACGCCGCGGCTACGGACAACGAGGAGCTGCCGCTGAGCGCGCTGGTCAAGCTCCCGGAGAAACGCGCGGCGGTGTCGACGAGCAAGTCCAAGAAGAAGAAGGCGACCGCGCAGCTGGACAACTGGGACTCACCGACGCCGGGAAAGGGCGGCAAGGGAAGCAAGGGAAGCGCTGCCGGGAGCGGCGACTTCCTCGCGGACTGTGCGGCCGATGACGCTGGTGCTGCCGGCTACCTCAAGACGCTCGAGTACGGCGACGTCGCGAACGTCGAGGTGCTCCGCGGCCTCTCGTTCTACGCGTCGTCGTCGGGCTCGCCAGCGCCCACGCTCCAAGTAGCCTCGTCGTCTAGCAAGCCGAACTCGTCGCGGTCGTCCGTGCACGTCCACGTCGACGCGATGGTGCTGGTTTCTCAATCCGCGTCGGTCCCGGACGCGGTCGCGGCCTTGCGTGCGGAACTCCTCAAGCAGGTACAATCATTGATGGCATCAAGTGCTTACCACCTCTATCACCTCATGGCTCACACGGGTTTGCTTTGGTGTTGCTTAGTTGTCGCACCTCGAGGCCGAGTGGACGGCGACGGCGCAGACGCTGCGCACGCACCACTTCGCGCTCGCCGGCGCCGCGTTCCCGCTGTCATTCCCCGCGGTCGACGGCGAGCATTCCCCCTCAGTGCCCTCACCTTCAACGCTCGCGACACAGCTGCTGCAGACCACCAAGCAGCCGCTCTTCTCGCCTGAGTCGTGTTCGCTGGTGGACAACGCGCTTGCGCTGGCGGACATGGATGTGCTCTTCAACGTCCACGAAGGGATCCCGCCGTCGGGCGTGCCGAACGGCACCCAGTACCTCGTCGACGGCTTCTACGGGTACTACCACTACATGCAGCAGGCGACCAACGACAAAGGCTGGGGCTGCGCGTACCGCTCGCTCCAGACGCTCGCGTCGTGGCTGCACCTGAACCACTACACAGCGACGCGCGCGCTGCCGCACCGCACGATCCAGCAGACGCTCGTCAAGATCGGCGACAAGCCGCCGGCGTTCGTGGGCTCGCGCGAGTGGATCGGCAGCATGGAGGTCGGCTTCGTGCTGGACGAACTCTTTGGCGTCTCGTTCCGCACGCTGAACGTCGCGAACGGTCAGCAGCTCGTCGAGAAGGCCCAGGAACTCAAGCACCACTTCGAGACGCAGGGCACGCCCGTGATGATGGGCGGCGGGCAGCTCGCGTTCACGCTGCTGGGCATTGACTACAACGCGTCTTCGGGCGAGTGCGCCTTCCTCATCCTCGACCCGCACTACACGGGCGCCGAAGATCTTCAGACCATCCAGACCAAGACCATGGCGCTCGAAGGCTACAAGGCCGTCCCCTGCGGCTGGCGCAAGGCCTCAACGTTCAGCAAGACGAGTTTCTACAACCTCTGCCTGCCGCAGCGACCAGACACTACGGAATAGAGAGACCCAGTTGCGTCGTCCACAAATACGTTTACTTATAACGAGCAGCCGGCGCGCGCCGACGTTCCAAGAGAGGAACGTTGACAACGCGCGGGCCGCTCTTATATACCAGAATTTGTTTTGCTTGCTTGTCTCCCCGAGCACACCACCGCCAAGCCGTAGCAGCTCCTCACTTCTGCCTCGGCTGGGGTCTTCCGTTTCGATCCGCGCGCGCGGAGAGGTCAAGCAAAGCGCACACACAGGTGATTGCTTTGTTTTCTCTCCATTTCGTTGAAATGCAACGCGTGTCTGCTCGTTTCGATACGCGGGGTCCATCTTTGTTTGTCCGTCCGTTTACATGTCGGTTCTCGCCTTCCACTTGATCTGTTGGGTGAGGTCGATTTCTTTCAATGTCTTCGTTGGGTCCACCGTGTTGTTTTTGGGTTTGTGTTGCTCGCTCAAACACGCCAATATTTGAGTCGAGCTAGTTTGCATATTTCTTCACATCAACAGGGGTCTTCGTCTTCATCACCACCGCGGGTCACGCATGACACGAAGGTCTCTTGAGTCTTGATTGTCTTGAAGTCGAGGACACGATCGCGGTCATACTCCCATAGACCACGCAGTCGCTAGCTTCGTTGCTTTTTGTCTTCATATGTGCTGGCGTTTTGATTCTTTTCGTTCAGCTCCATTTTCTTCATAAGTCATATCTTCCACTTGCGGAAGTCTTCATAGAGGGGGGTTGGTTGGCTTGTTCGAGAAGTATTGAGTCTTCTCGGGGACAACATCATCACTTTCCATACAGCATGCGCAACGCAACGCCGGCCGAGGAGACGGATTCCCCACTTCATCGTCGCAACAGACGCCCCACGACGCGTTCATATCTTTATATCATTCACACCACGCGCTCGCTTGGTCTCCGCCACGACCACAGGGTCTTCGTCACCGCTCGTCGTCGCCAAAACACATCTAAATAAACACTTGTCCACGCTTCTTCATACTCGATGCACTCACGGTCTCACACCTGTCCACTCTCACGGGCACGCACTCAAGCAGCCGTGATCGTGTTGGTTGTGATCGTGTTCGACGCAACCTTGGCCTGAAGCAGGGTTTCAAGCACGCTCTTCTGGTTGCGGGCACCGAGCTTAGTCGAGACGAGGTAGGCGTTCGAGCCAGTGGTGACAGTCGCCATCATCGTGGTCGTGGTCGTCTTGGTCAGCTGCGTCGAGGTTGACGACGGCAGCGCCGGGAGCGCCGGCGACGCGAGCGCGCCACCACCGACCTGGCGACGAGCGTACTGCAGTAGGTTCATCCACATGTCCACGTCGTTCGAGCCGGACTTGGAGCGGAAGAGAATGCTGCGCCCGTCAAAGCACTGGAGGCAAATGTCACTCTGGTTCATGCGAGTGATGTTGATCACCGAGCGCAGGTCCAGCGAGCCGCGCTCGCTCTTCCAGTAGCTGCGCTTGTACATGTTGGCGACGCCCGTGTTGATGTCCAAGTACACCCACCGCTTGTGGAAGCTCCGGAACAAGTGTGGACTACACAATACAAAACAGTTCCACGTAGCATCAGAAACACAGTGGTGAGGTGAAGAGAAAAAAATGAAGAGAGCGTACATGGTGTCCTTGAGCACGTAGAGGTAGCCCGAGTACGACGGCAGCTGGATGTTGACCGTCGGGGCCGGCTGCGGGATCACGGCCGCGGTGGTCATCTCGTCTTGGCAGGCCTCGTAGAAATACCGCTTGAACCGGGTCTTCTCGGTGCGGATCACCGTGATGGCCACGGCGAGCGTGAGCTGCTCCTGCGCGAGCGCCTCGCGGTCGTCGTCGTCGAGCTCGAGGTGGCGCAGCTTGCGGCGCTTCTCGCGCTCGGCCTCGAGCTGCGTCTCGGCGTCGACCACGTTGCCTTCGTCGTCGAGCAGCTGGAAGCGGCCGCTCGTCGTGCGGTGGCGCTTGACGTTCTTCGAGAGCATCGCGCCGGCGTTGAGCACCTGGAGCCCGGCGAGGTCCACCGAGTCCAGGTTCATCTCTTCGTAAAACACAATGTCGTGCTCGGCGCCGTCCCAAAACTGCTTCTTCATGCCAAAGTTCTGGCGGAACATCGCGACCGTGTTGGCCTCGCTGACGTCGTAGTACCCGTGGGACTCGAAGAACGCGAGCCCGTCGTCGCTGGTCGCGCGGCCGGCGTAGATGTCCTCGAGGTGCGCCTCGAACGGGTCCGACATGAAGTCGTAGCTGGCTTTCCGCCGCTGGTGCGGCGCCGACTTGACGGGCTTCATGACGCTGATGCTGGCGCTGGTCGACGACAACGACGGCGCCGACGCTGGCGCCGTGTTGCCGAGATCACTGTTGCGGTGGCGCGGCGGCAGCGCCTGCGCGCCCTTCTTGAACGCCGCCGACTCGAGCGGCGCGATGCGCAGCGGTCGCTCGTACTCGGCCGCCGGCATCTTCTATCTACGTGTGTGGGTGGGTGGGTTGGGGAGTTGGGAGGGGGTTCTTGGGACGGTACACCAACGGACGAGGAAAAGGCCGCGTCCCGTAGGGAGGGGAGAGGAGAGGAGGGAGGAGGGGACGGGGAGATCGATGGAGAGAGATGAGAGAGATAGAGAGACAAGTGAGCAAGCCACACTGCCGGTCCCGGTCTTCCCGCTTACAAGCTTGGTCGGCTGCTTCGGTGCGTCGTGGCGGGCCGGCGATAAATAGGAATCTACCTATCACTTCACGGACGACGCGGAGCGGCGAGCAAGCGAGCGAGCGAGGGAAGGGTCTGGGGTCGGCAAGCGAAGCACACAGCGCGGGCGAAGGGAGTGGCGTTCCTCCTGCTTCGTCCGGTTCCCCCTGTGCGTTCCTAAGGGCTTGTGCCGTTGGGTGGTGATGGCCCGACGGGTCCGCGTGGGGGGACGCCCCTGGAAGCACAGAGAGGAGCTGCTCGCTGAACAGCTACGGGACCAAATTTGTCCCCATTTTGCAACGGGGAATGATGGTGGTGGGTTCGAACGAAGATTTAATGGCTCGGGAAGAAACAGAGAAAGAATCGGATGGTTGCGTAATGAGGGTTTTAAAAGCTGCGGGCGTGGAGAATGTTCTCCGTCTGGCGCCAAGCGACTGGGCCCCAAAGTGATGCGTGCGGTTATTTTTCTGGGGAAAACGACGGGACGATCCCGTAGAGACCTAGGGGAACCACTTCAACATTTGAGACTTGATACACCCGTTCAAACGAATGGCAACTTTTATAATCCACCACCCGCCTAGAACTGCGATACTACATAACCGGTTGAGATATGAATCTTGCGCTGTATCAAATCATGAAGGTCATTTTAAGTCTTGATGAGGGGGCTCGAAAAAAACTGAAAAACAACCCAACCCTCCTACAGTTTGTTCGAGCTCTAAGCCACCCCCCGATATATAAATATAGAGGGAGAATCAAATAATATTCTGAATACTAGAATTAATTGATTGGCTCAAATGTATGCATCATGACAGGTATATACGGTTTCTTCCGCGGCTTAGAGCTCGAACAAACTGTACGTGACACGCACCGGCCGTAACACTCATGTCACGTCACACATCCATTGTACTAAAGTAGTCTAATCAAGTACATTTGTCCTCAATGCTACGTTGTAACCGGTTACGATGTACCTCCCTCCGTAATTTAATACAGGCCAGGTGATGGCTCTCTCTCCCTCCGAAACCCCAAGTTCGGACCTGCTGCTAATTCCCAGAGCAGCTCCGTGGCACGTCCCGTACGGGAAAACCGATGAAGCCGACGCCGACGCCGGACGCGCCGGCCGCAGGGCTGCGGCTGCGGCCGCTCGCGCTGGGCTTTCTGGCCATGGTGGCGCTTTCGCTAGTCGCACTCTCGCGCGAGTTCTCGGCCACGGCGACGCTGCGCGCACAGGACACGGCGCCCGCGTACGTGGCCGACGGCCCGCTCTCGGGCGGCCAGTACGTGCACTACCCGGAGGAGATGTTCGCGACCGACTGGGCCGCGCGCGTGCCGCTGAGCGACCGCCTGGACCTCGGGCGGCTCCACAAGGCCTGCATGCGCTTCAAAGACAGCATCGTGCCGTGGAACATTGGCGGCGGCCGCATCCCGCACGAGCGCGCCGTGATCAACGAGAGCGACCCGAACCTGCTCACGCGGCTCAAGCAGTGCGCCGACGTCGACATCTTCGTGCCCGGCGGGCTGCGCAACAATGGCTACTGCGAGGACGCCGCCGCGTACACGAAATGTACCGTTTGCTGCTGTCGATCGATGCGGACTTGCGCCTGTGTGACTGACAGTTCTGTATGTATGTGGCTAGACCTGCGCGCGCGCATGCTGCCATACTGGGTCAAGACCGTGCAGGTGTTCGACCCGGCCGTGGGCCGTAAGGTCGGGTACCACGACCTGTGCCCGACCACGCCGATGGTGTTTTTCAACCACTACTGGGAGGACATGCCGGACGACCCGAGCTGGCCGCGGGAGAAGCACATGGTGCTCATGCCCAACCTTGAGATGCACGAGCTCCAGGCCGAGCACTACTGGCGGCCCGACTACGTGCTCTGCAAGACGGCGGTCTGCGCGCGGTACCTCAAGGACTGGTACAAGCAGCACGGCAACCCGCGGCAGACGCGCGTCGTGTACACGCGCCACACGTCGACCGACGTGTCGTCGATCGTGCGCGCGGCGCTGCCGCTGGACGAGATCGCGCCCAAGAACTTTGTCGAGCCCTCGATCATCCACACGGCCGGCACGAGCATCCAGAAGGGCTCGATGCACGTGTTTGACTGCTGGCTAGGGCGCCCGGACCTGCCGCCCATCGACATGTACATGGCGCAAGATCTTTTTGACGGCTGGTTCAAGAAGAAGTACAGCAAGCGGCTCGAAAAGGCCTCGAACGTGCGGCTCCACCTGGGCAAGATGGACGAGGTCGCGTTCGGCCACCTCATCGCCGAGAGCTCGATCTTCGTGTGCTCGAGCCTCCAGGAGGGCTACGGCCACTACATCAACCAGGCGCGCGCCTCGGGCGGACTCATTCTTACGCCCGACGTGCCGCCCATGAACGAGCTCATCACGCCTTCGTCTGGCGTGCTCATGGAGGCGCGCGGCGTCGGCAACGAGCACCAGTTCTTTGGCGGCAATGGCAAGCACCCGCTCGCGCTGCGCAACGTCACAGGCTTCATCGCGCGCTTTGGCGGCGACGACGTGTGCGAGGCCGTGGACCTGGCCATGAAGCAGCTCACGGCCGAGGAGCGCCAGCAGCGCGCTGAGCGCGCGCAGCAGCAGTACTTTTTCGACACGGTCTTCTTCGCGCGCGCGATGGAAGACCTGAAACGCGATTTGGGCGTCCACAGTGCCGCGCCGCGGCTGCGGAACACCCCCTAGATAAATAACCAAGAGTAGAATCGACGTCCCCGACCCTTCGACGCTCCAAGAATTTGTACGTATACTCATGATTCGTAGTTTCCATCACTGCGCTGCTGTCCCAAAACGCAGACAACTTCGGCCGTCCAAAAACGAGTCGCTTCTAACCAGTGCGCTGTCTACTCTCTGACTCACGGTGCCGGCGTGCGGAAGAGCCGCCGCGTGCCGCGGGCAAACACACGCACTTCCTTCATCTTAGCCGCGAAAAAGTTGGTGTCGATGTCGTACTGCAGCTTCGCGCGGTCGCCCATGGCCTTGCGCTCGGCGGGCGTCATCGCGACCACGCGGTCCACGGCGGCGCAGATGTTGTCCGAGTGCATCGACGCCGTCATGCCCTTGACGCCCGTGAGCCCGTGCTGCTCGCGGTACTTGCCGCCGAGCAGCTGGCCGTCCATGGACCAGCGCGTCACGGGCACGAGCACGGCCGACTCGGGCGTGAGCAGCTCGTTCATGGGCGGCAGGTCGGTTGTGACGATCACGGCGCCCGTGGCGCGCGCCTGGTTGATGTAGTGGCCGTAGCCCTCCTGGAAGCTCGTGCACATGAAGAACGCGTTCTCGGCCGTGAGTTTGCCAAAGTCGTTGGCGTCCACGCGCTCCGTGTGGACCACGATGCGGTGCTTCTGCTCGACCAGCTCCTTCTCGAAGAACCGCTTGAGCGCGCCGTCAAACACGTCCTTGTTGATGTACAGATCGATGCGCGGCAGGTCGTTGCGGCTCACGAAGCACTCGAGCACGTGTTTGGTGCCCTTCTGCATACTCGTGCCCACGGCGTGCACAAAGCGCACGTCTGAGTAGTTCTTGGGGGCAATCGTGCCGTCGCCCAGGCGCTCGCGCGCCAGCTCGGCGACGTCCGAGGTCGTGTGGCGCGTGTAAAACACCACCGTGTTCTTCGGGTTGCCCTCCTGCTCGTACCAGGCGCGCACGCGGCGCGCGCAAATCGCGGTCTTGCACAGCACGGCATCCACGTTCCAGTAGTGCTTCTCCGTGAGCTCAAACATCTCGATGTTGGGCATGAGGTACTTGGGCTTGTCGGCGGGCCACTCGGGCTTGTCCGGGATGCCGTCCCAGTAGTGGTTCAGGAAAATCATGGGCGTCTTGGGGCACAGGTCGTGGTACGAGTACGTCTTGCCCGTCTTCTTGTCCGTGTACGTGATCTCCACGGCCCACGCGGGCAGCATACGCGCCTCCAGGTCTGCAACACAAGAAATAATCGTCAGTCTCTGCTGTCATCAATCAACTGCTCCGAAGCACACATCGTACACTTGGTGTAACCGATCGAGTCCTCGCAGTACCCGTGGCCGCGGATGCCCACGGGCAGGAATATATCCACGTCCATGCACTGGCGGATCTTCTCAAAGAGCTCCGGGTCGTCGCGGTCGATGAGCCCGGCGCGCGTGGTCGCCGGCGTGACGGCGCCGCCGCGCGCGTACGCCGAGGTGATGACCGAGTCCTTGTGGGTGAGACAGGCCTCGTGGAGCAGCGCCAGGTGGAGCCGGTCGCTGCGCGGCACGGGCGCGGCCCACGCCGAGCGGCGCACGAGCTCCGGGTACACGTCGCCGTCCTCCTCGACCAGCGTCTGCGCGTACTCGGCCGCGAGCGGGTTGCTCGCGGCGCCGTCCAGCAGCGAGAGCTGGAAGGCCATGAGCCCGGCGCCCACGAGCATCGTGGCCAGCAGGATGTTGACGGGCGTGAGCCACGCGCGGCGCGCGTGCGCGCTCTGCCACTGCGCGTAGAAGCTGCTCTTGGGCGGCGCCATGGGCGGGCGGATACCGACGGGAAATGTTAGGAGCTGCTCGCGTGGGGGCCAAAGGGACACACAAAGGGGACCCGAGGTGACATGATGGCGGTAGGTGTAACCCCACGGTTGAGAGGGGTACGGTACGCGCGACAGGGGTACGGTTTATGTACCTACCTACTCGACGTTGGGGGGTTACATTCCAGGTGACGGTAATCGCGAGAGATTATTGAAGCCAAAATGCTCGTGAACTGCCTATTATATCTGCGACATGCGAGACAAAACGTTTGAAACCAAGGTACGTATCATGAAGTACGTTTGCAAAATAAGGTGGGACATATAAACCACTCAATGGCTTGTCTATGTGCAACAAGACAAATCACACCACATCGAGCTCCAGACTGACGCGGGGGATACACAACGACCTCAACAATCGCGCCGGAGGCACTAATCCGTAGCCGCTCACCTCCTCACGACCGTACGTGGCGGCCGGATCGTGTCGCGCAGCTCCGCCATCTTATTCGCGAAGAACGCCGTGTCGAAAAAGAACTGCTGTCGCGCACGGTACGCGCGCCGCCGCCGCTCCTCGCGGTCCAGATCGCGCACCACAACATCCACGGCGTCGCACACGGTATGGCCACTGAACGCCGCCACGAAGCCAGGCGCGTCACGCAGTGCGCCGGGCAAACCCGAGAGGCCGCCCAGGTACTCTCGGGCCTGGTGCTCCGCGTCGAGTTCATCACAACGCCCGACCAGGATGTGACCAGCTCGTTCATGGGCGGCGCGTCGGTCGTGATGATAAGCCCACCGGCTGCGCGCGCGTGGTTAATGTAGTGGCCGTAGCCTTCCATCACGCTCGTACAGAGGAAGAAGGCCGAGTCGGCAATCATGCGGCCGAACGAGACGTCGTCGAGGCTCCCTGTGTGGAGCTGGATGTTATTGCTGGCCTGGATCTTGCGCGCGAATGACGACTCGTACCACGTCTTGTACGTGTCCTGGCGAATGTAAAGGTTGAGTTTTGGTAGGTCGGGTCGCGAGGTCCAGCAGTCGAGGACGTGCTGGGTTCCCTTGTGGCAGCTTGAACCGGCGGTGTGCATGAAGACCAAGTCGTCAAAGTTCTTGTGGCGCTGTGGCCACCCATCGGCGTCGGTGGTGTCTTCAAACCCCAGCGATACCAGCGCGTTCGTCGCCACGTCGCTCGACGTGAACCGCGTGTACAGCACCTGCGTTCTCCGCGGATTGCCCTCCTGCGCGAGCCACTTGGTGAGGTGCGTGGCGCAC
>JAADWV010000774.1:0-13706 GCA_023336295.1 Pythium folliculosum
GAGCAGCATGGCGAGCGTGAACTGTACGGAGGAGAAGAGGAAGTCGAAGTTGTGGAGCAGTGACGAGGCGAGCGCGCGGTGGAAGCTGGCGACGCATATGAAGAAGAAAGCGAGTGTGGTGATGAGCGCGGTGGCGGCGAGTGTGTACTCGAGGTTTGTGGGTGGGAACTCGGAGCCTGCTGGTCGTCTTGTGAGTGTGAAGATGGTGGTGGTGAATCCTACGATGGCGTTGGCGTGGAAGAGGAGTGCTTTTGCTGTTGATAGTGGTGCTTGAAGTGGTGCGAATCGTGGTGCTACGACGTGTCGGATGTCGATGTCGCCGAGCTGCATGGTCGCAAGAGTTACTTGCTGTCGATTGTCTCCATCATGTGATGGAGGTGGGGCAGAGATCGAAGCGGCGGGCGGCGGCTGCTTGTCTTGGCTCGTCGCAGCCTCTCCTGCGGCTTCTATAATGGCATGAAATGGCTTGATTTCGAGCGCGCTTGCTTGTCGTGATTCACTTGGCTGGGCAAAAGATGAGATCGTGTCAATCACGCGCGGCGACTCGTTGTGCGCTGGTGGCCGAATCACAAATGTACGTGTTTCCGTGAGCGTCGTTCGCGATGGGCCTTGCACCTGCGACGTCGTCTTGAGCTGAAGTTTGCACCGAAGCACGACACAGCGAATGGTCTGCAGCTCGGCCGACTGTGTGATCAGCACCTTGCGTTTGGCGTAGCCTTTGCGCGCAATGAAGATCGCAAGCGTGATTGACGTATTGACGAAAACGTCGAGGAGAGAAACTTTGACCTCGGCGACGGAGATAGTGCGGTAGTTGCGTTCGTCCGTGTCAATGATACGAAAGAAGGCGGCGATGCCCAACACAAGCAGCACGGGGGCGGCGACCGTTGTGCTCCGAATGCTGCTCGTTGTGGTGCGAAAGTTTGAGTCAATGAGGATGACCCACTGCGTGCCCACCACGCCTCCAAACAAACTGAGAACCCGGAAATCCGAGTAGAACGACGCGAGACAGGCCCAGTTGATGACGTTCGTGATCATGAAGAACCAAAACTCGTACTGCCGCGGTAAAATCGTCAGGATGTCGCTGCTGTTCATGACAACGCCAAAGCACAGTGACGGGATCGACATCAGGATTGTCGGTACTGTGAGCCAGTAGCCGATATCACGTGGAAGCATGAGAATCGCGACCATGAACGCGCCAGAAATCCGGTACAGGGAGGAGAAGCGCGCATATTTGCGCCGCATCAAGCCAAAAAACTTGACTTGGTTTTCTTCTGAAAGCATGGAGGCGATCGGAGTTCTATCCAAGTTGATCAACGGGAGTGCGCGCGCCACCTCCATCCGGTATGTCCAATGACCGGCCTCCGTATCAATCGGCCCGCTCCCATCGTGAGGCGCGGATATCGCGGTCATCGTTAACGAGCACCAGTGCAACTGTGCGCGCTCGCCATGAGTCTCGTGCCGGGTCCACGTCCATGATCCAGCAATAGATATGGGGCGTCCGTAAGTCGTGGAGACCGTCAGAAATACCTCCGCACCAGATTCACGTCCCCAAGCCACGTATCGTGGCCTATCTGAACACTACTGATAGCACGATTGACCTTCCTCACAGTTCTGCATCCTCGCACTTTCGGGCTTGCGTATACGGGAGGACCCGTGAACGGAACGCATCAGTGGCGGGGTCTTTGTCTACAAGACTCGTGCTCATCTCTGACATTGCGCCATTACCCCCGAGATATTTCGCGTTCTCGACGAAGAATCTCTCGTGAGTATCGGCGTCACGATCGACTTTGCATGCGAGCGGTTCCCAATCTCCCGTAAAACTTCCGGGGGTATTGGCGGAAGAGTGGAAATGCCTGGTCGCTGCTGTGGATGGACCGGGCCTGGACGCTTGAATGAACCTCGTCGAAGCCCCGGATGAAGAGAAGATTTCCTCCGCCCGATGGAAAACTCTGTAGACGGCTCCAGAACTGCGGAGCTCTCCGACTCACGGCATGCTGGAGCAATAGCTTTGAGAGACAAGCCTCTCGCACGGCCGCTGAACGTGTCGAACGGGCAGTAGTAGTCCATGGTTCCGTGCAGCAGCACGAGCTCCGCCTCAGACGAGTAGAAGATTTGCCACATCACCTTCAGCGTCCACAAAAGGGTCGTCAGAATGCGGTTGAGCAAAATCGACTTCGTGCTGACCGTGATGTCTTTGAATCCCGTCCGCAAGTAGATCAGATTTCGGTCCTTGAGCATCGGCGAATCGATTACGATGGCGTACATGACTGATAGCATGCCAATCCAGACGGCAATGACGACGGGCACCGCGAGCTGTTGACGAAAGCGAAGTTGCTTCCGTGTGGGCGGCGTCACGGCATCGAGCAGAAGAACCCAATTGAACCATAGACAGTATGATGCTATCGCCCAGCAGCGGTTATCCCAGCGCGCTGAGTCGGCGAGAGCTGCACACGCGAGAGAGAACTGGAGCGATGGGAAGAGGAAGCCGAAGTTGCGAAACATTGCACGGACGAAATCACGCTGGTACACACACGCGAACACTCCGCAAAAAGCCGAGGTGCACGCAAAGCCGGCGATAGGGATTATCGTGATCCAAGTCCTGGACAAATCGACTTGAGCTTCATCACCTTCGCGGCCTGGAATTAGAATCGAGACGCCCGACAGTAGCAAGCCGACTGTACCAACGAAGTAGAATACCACGAGGTGGGGTGTTCTGATGCCTTGCTGCACACCCCACCATCGCGAATACAGCGTTTTGGACACGTCAAATGTGCTCAACCGTAGAGACACGAGGACGAGCTGTTGGCGACAGTTCAGCGTGCGCCCAGACTTGATGCCCGGGTACACTTTGTGGGCCGTGATCCCGAGTTTCTTGAGCACGACGCGCGTTGCGTATTCGCGACGAGGCTTCTCGTCAGCGATCCCAGAACCACCGTGAACCGAAATGGGCCGCATCAGGAGAGCGCATCGCAGAACCAAGCATCGCACAACTCGAGACGAACCGTGCTGCTTGCGCAGCAACTTTCGCTTGTTGTAGACCTTGTGCGTCAGCAAGAGAAGAAGAGTGAAGACTGCATTCATGAAAATCTCGGTCGGTTCAACTGTGAGCTTGCCCAGACGGAGCGGTTTTGCATTGTAATGTGGGAAATCGACTTGCCGCGACAAGACGAGCGTTGCGAGCACCACGAGGACTGGGATCGCGGCGGCACAAGTCCTGACAGCCGGTGCAAACGTGCGGAAATTCGCATCCATGAGCACCATGAGCTCGGTGTCGATGCTGACGACTACGAGGTATAGAACGCGAACATCTCGGCAGAGCGATGCAAGCGCCGTCCACGTAATCGCGTTGACGATGGTGAAGAACCAGAATTCGTACTCTTTGACAAGGATCTGCAGCAAATCGGTGCTCAACATCGCGTATGAGCAGCATGAGGCTGGAATGGCAAGTAGGCACGCCGGTGGCACCAGAAAAGGAGCGCATTCGCGAGGCAGTACAAGCGCAACCACACCGATCAGCAAGCCCATGCGGTTCATCCATGTGAACACTCGGAATCGCCGCTTCGTCCACTTGAGGAACACGAGATTCCTGGTCGGATTCAGCAAGTAGTATGAGAGGGTCAGTCGCAAGTTGGCGACTGGAAGCCGCTCCGCCGCTTCAAGCTTGTAAATGTGCGCTTCCGTTGGCTTGACAATTGACAGACGATGAGGCCCTTTTCGTATAGCTTCATCTTGAGCTATGGGAAGCGTGTCGGGGGCGAAGACGGCTGACAAGCGTGCAGCAGTCGTCTGAGCACGCTTGAACACAGCGATCTGCTTTGTCTCCATTCCGTGTGGGTGCCCTGGCCAACGCGAGGATCACCAAGGTCTCCTGACCGAAAGACGACCCTGTCCTTCGTTCGTAGAGGTCAAAGACATGAGACGTAGCGATGGAGGAAACTGGCTGGCGAGCTTAGCCCAGTCGTTGACCAGTAATAATCGTATCCGGCGAAGTACGTACGTAAAGAGCGAAAGGGGCGAATTCGGAACGGGTTTGCAGAGTCCGTCGAATGTGTGGGACGAGCTCGGTGTGCTGAGCAATCTTGAAACAGCTCTTATTATACCTGCTACGACAAAGGAACACAGACCACAGAAGCGAAACGCTAAATATGGACGTCCGAGCCAAGTCATCCCTCACAAGGCGACACAATACCCGAACGTCGGAGCCACGCCGTCATCAACTCCTGCGTGCCCACGAAAGTTTGTCAAACCGAGAATAACTTGATCGCAAAGGGGAGCGCCAACCCGGATGTGTGGGCGTGATGTGGGCGATTGATTCATGGCGGCTGCTCTTGTCCGTGGGAACGGTCGATGTACTTGATGCCTTGTGGGGTCCACGATGGACCTGATGGGCATGTGAACCTGTGAGAGCTCACGACACAACGCGCAGATCCCTCTGTACACACCACCATACCCATGCACCACAGCATACACACCGAACGTTTTCCATTTTTCGTTTCATCTCCGCTGGAGTCTCACGCTTGAAGCAAGCGATGCTCAACCTTGGGCCGATTCTCATAGAGACATTAGATGGCCGACTTGGACGGCGCCGACGGGTCCACCTCGACGATGGCCTCGATCTCGACCGCCACGTTCACGGGCAGCGCGTTCGTGCCGACGGCCGAGCGCGCGTGGCGGCCCTTGTCGCCCAGCAGCTGCACGAGCAGGTCCGAGGCGCCGTTGATGACCGCCGGCTGCTGCGTGAAGCCGTCCACGCAGTTCACGAAGCCCGTGAGCTTGACGAAGCGCTTGATGTGGCTCAGATCGCCGTGCAGCTCGTCTGTAACCCACCACAACGCGCGTCAATTGCCATCGAACCGCGGGGGTACACACATTCGGTTACGATGCGCCACCTCAAACGTACCCTTGAGCGTCGCGAGCAGGCTGAGCACGACGCGCTGCGCGGCCTTGTACCCGTCCTCGGGCGTGAGGTCCTGGCCCACTTTGCCCGTGATGAGCTCGCCCGACGCGCTCTGGCTCACGTGACCCGCTGCCCAATGCCATAGGTTTCCCCTCGCCAACGTTAGACACCCCAGGATCCAGAGAAGCAAATCCAGAGTGAGAGGGAGCGCACCGGTGTAGATGAAGTTGCCCGAGCGCACGCAGTTGACGTAGTTGCCCTTGGGCGGCGACGCCGCCGGCAGCGAGAATCCCAGCTCCGCGATCTTGGCTTCGATGGCGCTCATCTTGCCCTCAAGGTTTGTTAGTGGTTCCCCAACGTTTCCCTGTTTGACACACAGCGTGTCGGCACGGGGGAAAGTTGCGCAACATCCAAGCTTCAAGATTCAAGTGGCGTGGGCCACACACGTTTGATGTCTGGATAGTGTGGACACACCATTTGGAGCAGCTTGAATTCCAAAACAAGGTAGATGGTAGTTCCTAAAATTCACGGAAACATTACGGCGAAAAGCTGCGGTGGATGGCACCGCAATGTTTGAGGAGGACCGACGGCAACATGCGCAGTCTCCGCTACAGAGCGGACTTGGCGCCAACGCGAGGGTCGACCTCGACGATGGCCTCGATTTCCACCGCGACGTTGAAGGGGAGCGCGTTCATGCCGAGAGCCGAGCGGGCCGGGCGACCAGCGTCCCCGAACACCTTAACCAAGAGCTCCGTGGCGCCGTTCATCACAGCCGACTGGTTCGTGAAGTCACTCGTGCAGTTGACAAAGCCCGTGAGCTTGACGATGCGCTTGACGTGGTCGAGGCTGCCGAGCTCGGCTGTGAGATAGGAATGTGTTGGGTCAGCGATCCAACAGAAGTATTCCAACACCCAACGGATATTAGACCACGACGTACTCACCCTTCAATGAGGCCAGCAGACTCAGCGCGATGCACTGCGCGGCCTTGTACCCTTCCTCGACCGACATCTCCTTTCCGATCTTGCCCACGATGAACTTTCCGTCATGCGTCTGGCTCACATGACCCGCTGTATTCATGAAGCGGTCAGTGACATCCCAGCCCGTACCCTCGTGAGTACAACGACAGTAGTGCTTACATGTAAATATGTAGTTCCCCATGCGTGCGCACGCGCGAAAGTTGGCCGTGGGCGCCATCGGCGCCGGCAGCGCATGGCCCAGCTTCGAGAGGCGCGCCTCCACACTCATTTCTAGTTTTGAGGAGCGGTGAAAAGATGCGGTAATTTATGGACAGAGGTTACGTCTGCGGTTACGCTGAAAATTACGAAGGTTTCTTTCTTGGGGAATTTTCATTTCAGGACCGTTTTTTTGAAATATTTACGTAACGGGGCCGTCCAAGCACCATTCCCCGATTTCGGTTTGTCCTATACCTGAAGTGTTTCCGCCGGTTGCTCAATGAGGAACCGGATGGCCCCGTTACGTAAATATTTCAAAAAAACGGTCCTGAAATGAAAATTCCCCTTCTTTCTTCCCTCCGAGGCAAACGTGGCCGAGTCTCAACGCGACCTCAAAATCACCACCAACATCTAAGACGGAATCATGGCGGACGGAGAAGTGCCCGAGGCGAGCCTGCGCAACCTCGTGACGCAGCAGTCGCTGCGGTGGATCTTCGTGGGTGGCAAGGGCGGCGTGGGCAAGACCACGACGTCGTGCTGTCTCGGTATCCGCCTCTCCATGGAGCGCGAGAAGGTGCTCATCGTGTCGACCGATCCGGCCCACAACCTGAGGTGCGTGTGGCGGAAGCTCTCCTTGTTGGATCCGTCATACTCCGTGTACTAACCACTCGGTTTCGTGTGATTTAGTGATGCGTTCGGCCAGAAGTTCACGCGCGAGCCGACGCTCGTGAACGGCTTCACGAACCTCTCGGTCATGGAGATTGACCCGAACGTCGACGTACGTGGCGGGGATCCATGCCCTCTTTTGACGCCTCATTGATGCAGCTTTCTATATGTGCTGACGAGCGGATGTGCTTGTTTTGCGAATAGATCGAAGAGATGGGTGCCGACGGCGTGCGCGACAACTCGGGCATGGCGTCGTTCATGAAGGATCTGTCCAACTCGATCCCCGGTATCGACGAGGCCATGTCGTTTGCCGAGCTCATGAAGCAGGTCCAGAGCATGGATTTTTCGGTCATCGTGTTCGACACGGCGCCCACGGGCCACACGCTACGCTTGCTGAGCTTCCCCACTGCGCTGGACAAGGCCTTTGACAAGATCCTGTCGCTCTCGAACCAGTTCTCGGGCATGTTCTCGCAGGTCTCGGCGCTCATGGGCGGCGGCTTGCCGTCGCAGGAGATGCTGCTCGGCAAGCTCGAGCAGACCCGCGAGGTCATCCAGAAGGTCAACGACCAGTTCAAGGACCCGGAGCGCACGACTTTCGTGTGCGTGTGCATCCCCGAGTTCCTGTCGCTGTACGAGACCGAGCGCCTCGTGCAGGAGTTGACCAAGTACGACATCGACGTGCACAACATCGTCGTGAACCAGGTGCTGTACCCGGAGGAGGGCACGGCCTGCAAGAACTGCGTGGCTCGTACGAAGATGCAGCAGAAGTACATCGACCAGATCTACGATCTGTACGAGGACTTTCACGTCGTCGAGATGCCGCTGCTGAACGAGGAAGTGCGTGGCGTGCCGGCGCTCCAGTCGTTCTCCCAGCACCTGCTCACGCCGTACGAGCCGACCAACTAGAGAGACCAACCCAGATCAAGATGAAGCGACAACGGGAGAGCAACATAGGGACAAAGAGTGAATAAAAAGCAAGTTTCTTCTGATGAATCACAATCTAATCAATCGCTGTCGCTGTACTCGGCGACGAGGCTCGTGACTACAGGCTTCTTCGGTGCAGCAGCCTTCTTCACCTTTTTACCGCTCACATCGCTCTTCTTCTTGACCACAATCGTGGGCAGCGCCTTGTCCACCGCCGCATTCTCTTTGGGTTCAACGTTGGTAGGTGTCACCGCCGCTTTCTTCGCGGGCGGCTCGCTCGTCGGCGTCGCGTCCTTCACCAGCGAGCGCTTGAGCGCCTTTTGCTTCTCTTCAAATATTTGTCGCGCAAGAAGCCGGTCTTCCTCGAGCTCTTTCGCGGCCAGGTCTTCGCTCTCACCGGCCGTGCGCTGTGCGTGCTGGTTCAGCAGCGCGTCCGTGTCGACCTTGGCGTGGCGTTGGTTGATGGCCTTGATCTCGTCGAGCGCGTCGAGAATGTCCATTTCCCGCTTGGAGTCGAGCGTGCGGTTCTCGAGCGCCTTCATGGCGTCGCCCTTCTCCTCCTCGACGCGCTCCTTCAGCGCGGCCTCTTCCTCGGCCGCCGTCTCTCGCCACGGCTCAAAGTTGCGCTGGCAGCCGTGCTCGGCCACGTAGTCGCCGTGCTTAGGGTCGGTCTTGAACGTGATCTCGGACGAGCACGTGATGCACTTGATGTAGAAGCGGAAGATGCGGATGCCGTGGTAGTCCTCGTCCTGGACCTCTTCTTTCTTGCTGTTGAATTTCTTGCCGCGGTACATGTACTCGCCGCACGTGCCGCACTGGAGCGAGAATGGCAGCATCATGCGTACCTCGATCTGCTGGTTCTTCGGACGCTTGCGCCGCGGGATGATCGACGGATCGAAGTCCGGCGGGAAGTACTTGTTCAGCACCTTGCGCTCGCCCATGGTGGTCGCGTGGCTGTTGTGCTTGGTGGTTTGAGTTCCTGAGCGAGTATTCGATGATAGAGGGTTTCTATTCTCTGTTTAGTTGGATAACAAAGTATAAACTAGCATATACATACACAGAGGCCCCTGGTTATGTGGCGAGTAAGATCCATGTTACAACACAGGTTCAGATTCGGTAAACAGTTTTTCTGTCAAACCTTCGGCGGGCCTCAACGTGAGGAGCTGCCTCTTTGTGCTGGGACCTGGGATCTTTGGGTAGCCAAGAACTCTTCCTTCCGTCGTCGGGTCGTGGGGATTGTTCTGATGAAACTTTGTTCTTGGCAGTTTCCTGGCGGGTTGTCAGCGCCAGAGCATGGCACTGCCATTGCACTGCCATGATGTCAGGCACCATGGCATGCTGCTGAACATGGCACGTGTCCAGCATCGTGTCAGCCCGTCGGGCAAGTCGCCACGCGCCGAGTCTGAACCAAAGTGGAGCTAGAACGATTTGGTTCTGGAACACAGTTGTTCCAGAGCACGCGCCCAGCCCAGTGTGCACGAGCCTAGGTCCAGAGTAATCCACACCACATGGAACCCATTCTTACCGTATTCCCTCAAACTGTGCTTTGGAAGCTTGTCCTGAAGTTGGGACGCGTGCTGGCCGTGTGCTGTGGCATTTTGATATTATACCGGTGGTGGGGCGACTGCGCTCGTGGAACAATTTCGTGAAGCCGTGCCTTCTGACTGTAAGGCGCGCACTGTAGGTATCGGTGTGCTAAACAGGTTACAACACGCTGGATGGTTCCAGCTTGGAAGCCAACATGATGGCCCATGAAGCCACCCACCACTTCGAGATTCCACCAACCCATTCCGACGGTCTCTCTCGGAACGTGTGAACAATCATGGGGCTGTCCGATTGTGGTTTCAGCTTTCCCAGATTTCGCAACAGCAGCGCTTACGGAATTCCCACGGAGAGCCACCATTAGGCTGACGACGCTGCAAGTGCAACCCCAAAGGCGACACGAAAAGGGCTCCAGGACGCAGCACCTATCATGTGACTCCTCCTCGACATCCCTACAAAATGCAGCCCAGAGCCAAGGCGGGAACCTCAACGCCAGGCACTGCAGCTCATCCGCATGGCAGAGAATCAGGAGAGAATCGGCAAAGAGCGAGGTGGGCGGGGAGAGATGCCAGCCATGAGAGAGAACCACGCGGGGATGAATCTGGCGGCACCGTCAGTCTGGTTACGCCGAATTGAGCCATCTGGCCTTGCGGTATCCGCGGAGACCGCCGAAACGACAACCGCCATGGGTCTCTTCCGCCTTTGCTCGGTTGTCGACAACTCGCGGTCAGTTCCGGAGATGCGGGGGGACCGCATGGCGCCACCTTACGTCAGCCACCTCGGCAAAGGCGCGGTTCGATGCGTTCTGGCTCTGGGCAAACAACTTGGGATTTTATCCACAGTGCGTCTGCGGATGTCCACCCTCTCCCCTTCAAATCGTCCGAGCGGGCCAGCTGTGATCATCATCGCCTCCCGCAACATGACGGTGTGGGCCAGCCGTCCCTCATCAGACCCGACCCGTTTCTCAAGTTCTCGAACTGCCGGATTTTGGCGGTCTCTTACTTGATGTTTGTATACGCGTGCGGGTCAGATGGGTTTGGGGCGCCAGCTGACTCCGAGGCAGCAAGCGCACGAAACGCCCTTCGGACCAGGAATAGCTCGCCCGCTCGCTGGGCCGGGCTTTCGTGCAGGTGACCTGCAGCAGGTCGGACTACCCTACCCCTCCAGGGCCCACTCCCTGTACCGTACACACACCTCGCTCCTCTCCCAACACCGTCCACCAGAGGATCGTGGGGGCGGTTGTGCGCGTTGCGTTGGCGTTGGCCGGCGCGCCCGCATCCGCACAAACTCTCTCATTATCCAAACCTCCGTCCAACACCAGACCCCCCAACCCTCCGGTGAACAGACACCCCCCGCCGACACCATGGCTCTTACCCGTGCCTCCGTCGTCGCTGCCCGCATGCAGTCGGCCTCCCGCTGCCCGTTCATGCACGCGCTGCCCACGGCGCGCGCCGCGCTCCTCCCCAACATCTCGCAGCTCGCCAAGCTCTGCCCGCACATGTCGTCGCTCATGGGCGTCGCGGCCGCGGGCGGCAACTCGCAGGCCCACGTCTCGACGCCGGCCACGGACGCCACGCTCAAGCGCATCGCCGAGCTCAAGAAGAAGCAGCAGCAGGCCACCAGCGGCCAGCGCGTCGCGAGCTTCCGCACGCACGCGCTCCCGCAGCAGCGCGTGGGCGGCATGGCCACGCAGGACTACCAGAAGGGCTTCGAGAACATCATCGCGAAGATCAAGAAGGAGGGCCGCTACCGCCAGTTCGCCGAGCTCGAGCGCCAGCGCGGCCGCTTCCCGCGCACGACCCACTACGCGGACGACGGCAACACCAAGGAAGTGATCGCGTGGTGCAGCAACGACTACCTGTCCATGGGCCAGCACCCCAAGGTCATCGGTGCCATGCAGGACTACCTGCTCCAGGTGGGCGCCGGCGCCGGCGGCACTCGTAACATCTCGGGCACGAACCACAACCACGTGCTTCTCGAGCGCGAGCTCGCGGACCTGCACCAACAGGAAGGCGCGCTGCTGTTCACATCCTGCTACGTCGCCAACGACTCGGTGATCAGCACCATGACCAAGATCTTCCCGGGCCTGATCATGTTCTCGGACAGTCTCAACCACGCCTCGATGATCGAGGGTATCAAGCACAGTGGCGCCAAGAAGTACATCTACAAGCACAACGACATGGCGGACCTCGAGGCCAAGCTCAAGGCCGCCGACCCGAACGCCCCCAAGCTCATTCTCTTCGAGTCGGTCAACTCCATGGAAGGCACGATCGCCCCGCTCCACGAGATTTGTGACCTTGCTGACAAGTACGGTGCCATGACGTTCAACGACGAAGTCCACGCCGTTGGCCTCTACGGCAACCGCGGTGCCGGTATCGCCGAGCGTGACCACTGCCTCCAGCGCATCACCATGGTTACCGGCACGCTCGCCAAGGGCTACGGTATCATGGGCGGCTACGTCGCCGGCTCGGCTGCTCTTGTGGATGCCATGCGCTCCACTGCGCCGGGCTTTATCTTCACGACGTCGATCCCGCCGACTCTCGCTGCTGGTGCCCGCGCGTCTATCGCGCACCTCAAGGAGAGCCAGGAGGAACGCATCGCCATGCACAGCAACTCGGAGGAGGTCAAGCGCCGTCTCGTAGAGGCTGGTTTCCCGCTCCTGCCCTCGGTGAGCCACATTGTGCCGCTCATGGTCGGCGATGCCATCAAGGTGAAGGAGGCGTCGCGCCTCCTCATGGAGAAGCACCACATCTACGTGCAGCCGATCAACTTCCCGACCGTCCCGGTCGGCGAGGAGCGTCTCCGTATCACGCCGTCGCCCTCGCACACCCCGGAGATGATGGACCACCTGCTTGAGGCCCTCAATGACGTGTGGAACACGCTCAGCCTTCCTCGCACGCGCAGCTGCCCTATCGAGATCCGTGGTTTCTCGCCCGTGCAGGAGGTCGAGCACCTCCCGAAGGTCGAGTACTTCAACGCCGAGCTGCCGAAGGATGAGTTCGACATGCAGGTCCAGGTCGAGGCGTATGCCTAAGGCAATGCGCTGACGCTGCTGCATCCGCTCCATCCTCCACTGGCAGGGCTGGAGGTGAGATGCCTATCTTTCAATGTGCACTCCACCCACCACATCTCGTCTATAAGAAGCAGAGGGCACACTCTCTGCCTTCGAGGAAAAAACTGCAAAAAACACCATCGGCCACTCGGATAAGGGAAATCGAATCCACGTGCCAGTCTCCTGTTGAGACTTTCTTCCAACACCATTATTGTTATCTTTGTTCTTTGTTCCATGCACATTGTCCTTCATTATCTTGACACCATGATTTTCTTCTTCGGGGCCACCGTCGGAATGTGAAGCCATCGCTCGGCGTCATGAGACGGCGCTCGATGACTTCATGTGGGACGCGGCCAGGAAGGGAGCGAACCACAGAGAGCCGCACGTTTCTTCTGTTGGCCCCGTCAACCTCTCTGTACGATATCGTTTCTCGGAAAACATTCTTATGGTTCCTTCTATTCGAGTACTGTACGGTACATGCAGGCTTGAATGGCCGCCGTGGCTACAGGTCATGCTCTACACTCCGCGCCAAAAGTTTTTGAAAATTCATGAATGACACCACAACTCAGGAACGGAGTGGCCAAAACACAAACGGAAAACTCTGGATTATAGCAAATGGAATTTCCTGTCGAACGGCGTTGCTTTTGGCTCTGCTCGATGCGAACTCGAAGCGCTAGACGGTTTTTTACCAAAACGCGGTAGGATTATCGTCGTGAGAAGCTATTCGAAATCTATTTTTACGGCGGTAATTACTCCAGTGGGGAGCGTCTTGATGGTTGTAAATAGCTTTGGCGTGTTCCCGCGCGTTTTTCAATCCAGGTGATCTCACTTTCATTTCGAGAAGATGCCCCGACCGCCGATAATCACCTCCCCAGTTCGTCGCTCGATCCGCGCGCTCCATAGCGAAGGTTTGACGCTCTCAGCTATCGCTCAGCGCCTCAGAATCTCTGTGGGAAGCGTACATGGCGCCCTTAACCCGTTCCAAACCACTGCAGCCCCTCAGCCGCTTGGCAGACCGCGCAAAATCGATGAACGAACCCAGCGTCAACTAGCTCGCCATGCGGTTGCGGGCACAGGCAAGGCCGAGAAGTTGCGAGACGTGCTTCTAGTGAATGCTTCCGTTCGTACGGTCCAGCGCTGCCTCCAGGAGGTCCCTTGGTTGAAGTTTAAGAAGCCACGACGCGTCCCAAAGCTCGAGCGCCGGCACATCAAGAAGCGCCTCGCATGGGCTCAAGAACACATCGAGTTGGACGCGCGCATTATTTCTGGGCTAACACGTTCTTTTCTGAGAAAAACGCTGGAGACTTGATGGCCCGACGGAGGAAGGCGCTGGGTTGACACGCGGGCTCCTCCCCCCCTGGTTTGGCGTCGTCAGTGTGGGGGTGGCTATTATGATGGTATGGGGGGGCTTTTGTGGTTCGACTAAGTCCGCGCTGCACTTCTTTGAGGGCAA